>JAUMHI010000058.1:1535316-1545896 GCA_032359435.1 Enteromius unitaeniatus | reverse complement strand
AGACCACAAAAATTGCATGTTATTTTAAATTTAGTACTGTTCTGCATGAGCTATTTCACCTAACAGAGGTCTATATATTCCACGAGACAAAATATAATATATAGTAATATTATAATATATATAATATTATAAACATAATAACTGATTCTATTAAAAAAAGAAGTTAAAAAGTTTACATACAATCAAAAAATACAGTACTTTGTGTTGTTTCCTTGGTAATTTTCAGTTTAGTGATATTTGTTCATTAGTCCTTGAGCTCACTCTTTCCAAAAGTAGCTGTATGATTTTGATGATTCATCTTTTCACACTAAGGACAAATGAGGGACTCAAACACAACTATTGCAAGAAGGTGAAAACATTTTCTGATGCTTAAAAACGAAACACAAGCATTAAGAGCCTGGGGTGGTAACACTTTGAAATGGATGATTAGAATAAATTTTACTTTTTTTTTCTTTTGGGAAACGTTCATAAATCATAAATTTATGTAGCTACTGAAATGCAATCTTTAAACAAAATTTACACATGACAATCCAGATCAAAAAGAGTACACCCTCTGGACCTTAATGCATGTGTGGACTTCTCGAGCATCTGTTAATATTTTCACCTTTTCTAATAGCTGTGTATGATACCTTGAGTTGTCTTCAGTGTGAAAAGAGGCAGGACATGCTGGAAAATCCGTGCAGGAGCTGGAAGGTTTTTCTGAAGAACATTATTCAGTAGATCTTCTCAGAACTAACAGGAAACTCACAAACAACTATCACAAAACATAAAAACAATCGTAGGTCACCAGGAAACAACATACAGTATTTAGATTCAAGAGTATGAATACTTTTGAAAGGGGACCTTTTTATAAATTCAGTTGGGGTATGTAAACCACATGTTATGTGTTTGTAGATGTATAATCAAATCACCCAGCCTGTCTGGAATGAAAAAAAGAAACAGAACAAACTTAAACAGACTAAATTCAGAAGAACTGTTGCAATTCTTAGATGCTTTGATACCTGCCTTCAAAGCTACAGTATCGTTAAATGTTTAATGCACTTCATGCTTTAGTTTAACACAATTGTATAGAAACATTTCCTGCTATAAAGTATTTTTGTGTAGCCTAATAAGGTAAAAAAAAAAAAAAACATCTTGTTAAAACTATAAACTAACACTACCAGTCAAAAGTTTTTGATCACTATTAATATTAACATGATATTAATAGTAATAGTAATAGATAAAAAAAACAGTAAACAAATGTAGTAAGCTTTGAATGATTTTCAATCTTTGAAAATCACAGGAATAAATTACATTTTACAGTATATTCAAATAGAAATAGTTAAAATATTTCTAAATTTTACTTATCTTGCTCTACTTTGGATCAGTTAAAGGAAGCCTTGGTGAGCAGAAGAGGCTTAAGAAACTTCAAAAATATTACAGTTCAAAAACTTTTAACTGGAAATGTTCTGTATCACATGATAACATGACATTGGTCCCTTTTTTGGCCTGTCAGCAATATGTTGCAGCAAATTTGAAAAACCTTTTTGCAAGATGAGCCTACCTTCTGAGATGACATCATGACAGACAGCCTGTATGAAGAGGTCAGAGTACACCTGGAAAGCACAGAAAAGAGCACAGTATGAAAACATTAGCAGTGCTGTGTTTAGTGCCAATAAAAGAAAAGGCAAAATGGCAGCAAAAAAATACAACTGTAAAAAGCTAATTAATTAACTTAAATGAAAAAAGCGAGAAACAAAATTCTGATCCAATTGTGTTTTGTTTAATCTTAGCCTGATATATTATAAATCTTTTATATCATTAACCTTTAATTAGATTTTTCTTACCCCAAATCCAAACATACCCATTTAATAAGGAATATAAATGCTTATGAAACGCAATAACCATACACTTTTTTTGAGTAACACCGTAGCACAAAAGTAAATATTTAAATAAATCCCACTCCTAAGTTTAAACCTAAACACAGCCATGTAACGTTATTATCTCCTTTATAAAAGCACGACGGACAGACAAGTACAATCCTAATAATTTCTTTCCAAAAGTAGGAAAAAAGCGTTGCAGCCGCGGGTGAAATACAATAGTTTTGGGTGAGGTACAGAGCAGAAATTAAATTGTTAATCGGTAAACATATCATCCCGATCAGAAACAGAAGATTAATTTATTTTATAATTATGTTGTGTTTTGGTGTGTTTTATTATCAGTCACATCATGTTGGATGATATATAATTAAATTAGCAGACATAACGTTACTCAACGTGTAAAACCGTGTTGGTTGTCTGTTGGTGAAGAATAAGTAAAAAAAAAAATGGTCTGGTTTAACTGATGCTGAGACAGATAGGTGATCCCTCCCCTCTGTTCCTGCCATTGGAGTGTATGCAGCCCAGGACCATTGTGATTGTGGATTAAATACAGTTAAATACAATACAGGCAAATGACAGATAATTACAGATAGTAAGTTACATACACACACACACACACACACACACACACATATAATACATTATAATATGATTAAAAAAGGGCCATGACAGAACGTTCTGTTAACGTCCCAAATGTCCTCTTTGTAACGGTATTGTATGACCAAAAAATAACCAAAATGGGACGTCCCCTTAAAGTCTTATCTGGAACGTTATAATACGACTAAAAGAGGACCATGTGAGAACGTTCTGTTAACGTCCCAAATGTCCTCTTTGTAACGTTACTGTATGACCAAAAAATAACCAAAATGAGACGTCCCCTTAAAGTCATATAATCGACTTTCATATCCAAAAGAGGACGTTTTAGGAATGTCCCTAATGTTCTGTAAAGGTTCGGGACTTTCGTCACTTTTAGAGGACCTTTAGGGAACGTCACACAAGGTTTTTTTTATTATTCAGACTATAGTAAAATGTATTATTTCCATATAAACCCAGTTAGTGGGGTTACAAAGCGAAAATCTTTAAGTAACCTTTAAGGCCACTCCCTAGACAATTCACTTTAAAAGTATTGCAAAATGTGCCACAAACAATGTAATATCAGTTGTAGAAATGTCAGTGCAGACACATTTTTTAAATGAGGGTTGGATAATCAAGCTAAGTGCACAGTAGGCTCGACTCTGCTGTTAGCATGACGCTATGCTAACAGCCTGGTTCTTTAAGAAGCATAAAATAAGCCACACACATAAACATTGGGTAAACTAGACATAATCTACATGTTTTATATAGTTATAATTTCTTTCTTACTTTACTTGAGTACAAAAATGTATACTTTTACTTTTACTTAATTACATTTTAAAGAAAAAAAAAGTACTTTTCACTTATTATAATTTTATTTACAGTCAAAAAGATTCTGATTTTTGAAGATCACTTCATTCTATTTTCCCTTGCTATTAACAAACCAATTGAATTAAAATGTTATTTATTTTGCTAATGAGATTCATTTTCACATTCCATGAAATTGGTCAGACATGTTCATTGGTCCTTTGGAAGTGACGTCATGCCACATCAATTATCACAATGCACAGCACCTTGACCTGGAAATTAGAGAAATTCTAACAGTCAATCAGTGGAAGAAAATGGAGGAAGAATGTAATTCAGCAGCGAACACAGTCTAAAATCAGCCACAGGATCAAGAGGACCATATCGTGGCCATACCTTAGCAAATTATTTTCTTTTATATTAGTATGAAATGTATCCTTTGTCTCCTGCTTTCAAGGAAATATTGGCTTTTAGAGGTTTGACATCTAACTTAAGTGCAACATATCCCTGGATCAACATCTTTGTTGACCCTGGAACAACATTGTGATTAACCATCAGATTTGAAAAAACAGTATACAGTTTTTGTGAAGTTTAGGCTTACAATCAGTGTTTGTTTGTACATTAGTGTCAGTCATCTATTATTAAATATGATTTTAGGCATTATTCATGGGTAGGGTTAGGTTTATGTGTGGCGATATGGTCAACAATTTTATTTTAAATTAAAATGTTCATATTTTGGGTCTACAAAATGTTGACCCAGGAACATGTCAATCTCAGCTGTAAAACGCGTCATCAGTCTTGTGAAAAGGGTCCATACACTTCATGTTTTTAAAGATTAAAAACATAACAGGAATCTCTAGTTTTCATTCTTGCTGTTACTTTTACTTTTTTAATACTCAGGTACAATTTTTCACATTGTACTCTTTTACTTTTACTCAACTATGACTCTGGCCAGATACTTTTACTTTTAATTGAGTGAAATTTTCACTCAGTACTTGTACTTTCACTTTTTGAGTACTTTTTTTTTCAAATTTTTTGAGTACTTTTTACACGTTTGGCACTTTTTTACACTAAATTTGTCAAAATGTATTATAGGGTTTCTTTCATTAAAACACATGCTACCAATACCAAAAACCAAAAACTTTTTTCTGTTTATCTTTCCTAGCAGTTCCCTTCCACAAAAAGACAAATGAATATGTTGTACATACACGTATTTAGTGCAGGACATGGTTCCTTGAAGGAGACCCAGAGTGCATGCATAACAATTAAAGAATATGCTAATGTGCATTTCCCTTTGTCCCTACTGCGCACTGTTCAAAGGCACTTCTAACTGATGTTTCTGTTCTTTTATTCTCACTCAAACACGTACACACTTTCTGCATATCAATGATTGAGCAGTGGAAAGGCCCCCTGGTGATTTGATAGAGGTGTGCAATGATTTTTAAGCTGAGAGATTCCTGTGGAAGAAAAAAAAACATAGCTCTCTTTTCATCTTGAGGTAAAATGTTGAAAGAGAAGAAAATCTTTAGAGATGTTTTCATTCATATAATTCGCTGTACTTCATTGATGTTTTAAGTGAGTTTTCCTGTTCTGTAGTATAGCCTTTGATTCAGTTTAGTGAGTCACACAATCTCGCACACTCAATTTTGTCTGGTAACACCATTTCAGATCCTTTTTGGCATTCCCAGCCAGCTCGAATGATCTGTTTTTAAAAGGTGAGCATCCATATCTTGTATGATTTAAGCTCATACAAAAGTGCTGTGCAGAAGCCCTGGGTATACAAAAGGTTTTGTTTCTTGAATCCAGGGGTTTTCAATCTTTTGGATCCCACTCCCAAATATGATTAATCATCTTTAAAGGGATAGTTCACCCATAAAAAATAATGTCATTATTTAATCACCCTAATGTTGTTCCAAACCTGCGAGACCTTCATTCATCTTCTGAAGACTTTTTAATGAAATCCAAGTGCTCTCTGACCCTCCCGTAGACAGCAAGGGTAATACCACAATCAAGGTCCAAAAACGTAGCAAGGATATCATTAAAATAATCCATGTGACATCAAGGATTTAACGATAATTTTTTCGAAACTACGAGAATACATTTCATCCACAAAAGAAAACAAAAATAGCATCTTGATTTAACAATTTAACCTTTACAATTTAACACAGAGGAGATTAATTGTTAAATAAAGTCATTATTTTGTTTTCTTTTGCTCAAAAAAAAGTATTCTTGTTGCTTAGAAAAATTGCGGTTGAATCCCTCGAGTTACATGGATTGTAATAATGACGTCCTTGCTACGTTTCTGGGCCTTAATCGTGGTTGTGCCCTTGCTGTCTATGGGAGGGTTAGTGTTATTTATTTAAAAATTGTTCTTCTTTGCCACTCTTTGAATTTTTTATTTGCTGTAGTAATACTTGAATTAGTTTATTTTGTTTATTGGTTATTTAATGAACTCACGTCTTCCCAACTCGTTTGTTGTCTAGGTTCTTCATTGTTTGTCTCCACCCCCCTTGTTGGTTGTGTTGGTGTTTGATTGTTGGCTCCACCCCCTGACCTAGTTTTCACTGTATAAAGCCTCCCTATGTTTGAGCGTTGTTCACGGTTCATTGTTTGTTGTTACAATTCATTGGTGTTCCTAGTACCTCGCTATTCTGTCTGTTGGATTTTCTGTTGACACTTTCTCTCTTGTCTCTCCCCAAGGACCCTGTTTAACGGTATTTTGACCTTTTGCTTTGTTTTTCGACTCTGCCTCTGTTTTTGTCTCCTGTAACACTGTCTGCCGGCACTCGACTATTATTGTCCTGACCATGAGCCTTGATTAAAATACTGTTTACTGCACGTAAACTCGCTATTTCTCCCAAACTCTTTTGTAACACATACAGTAAGTACATCTATTTAAATGAACATTATGAATATATAATTAAGCTGTAACAAGGACACAATATAATAAAGTGTTACTAAATTATTTATAGTTTAAATTTGTATTAAATTGTGCTTTTAAACCCAGTTAAGAAGGAATTCAGTACATAATGAGGGAGGGATAAGCTCATTGGTCCAACCCCAACTTCTTGTTTCCATAGAATAGCACGGAAAATACTAATGAAGTTTTTTCAGTGTGTAGAGAATGTTTTTTTGTTGTTGTTTTTTTTAAATAATTTTTTGCATAACCAAATAAACTCTGAAGTGAGTCATTTCAAGTATTTTCTCCATGCCTTAATTAATGTTTTAATAAGCAAGCTCAATAACAGATAATGACATATAAAGAAATATAATAAAATGCTGAAGTGAATATTTAAAATGCACTGTACACTATGCATTACTTTATACTTGTTTTGGAATTATAGGCAATATTGTGTACATAGTTTTGTCTCCAGGACAGGCAATATAAGAATCATTGACCTTTACAGAAATGTTGCCATTCTAGAGCTGTACAGCTTAAAATACTCTTTAGTATATAAGTGTTATGGATTCACAGTGCTGACCTTTGAGGCCACGCGGGGTAAAAGTGAAAACTGAAGAACAAAGCCAGTCTTCTCACCCTGAACATCACTGGAGTTCAGACTGACCCTGAAACACACAGATGCAGGAGATATCTGGATTGAAATTCACTTCACATCTTCTTCTCACTTCTCCTTCAGACAGATATTGTACAGGCAGGGCGAGCACAAATTGCTTCACTTTGCTCCCCCTAAAACATTTATGACAGTGAAATCAGTCATTTAGAGGCCAAAATTGTTTTGAACTGATTTGTATTTTCAGTGGCACAATGAATAGAGGAATTGGCAGCGACAGCAGTTTGCATCGTAACGCGTGATCATTGGAGCTGAAGACAACTCTTCTCTTCCTCGGAGGAGCAGATTATGAGATATGGATTTCAATAAAGTTGGCTTTAATCTTTTGGTTTTCATCGGGCATTATCTGGAGAACTGAGTGCGTGTTTTTAATAGTTTTATGAAACTCTGAGAAACTGAACAGCAGGGTAGTGTGACATCAGGCCATTTTCTCAGGGCATTCAGAATTTATTCAGAAGCAAATGCTTTTTTAAGCTTCGAGTGCACTGAATTATGTAAAAGTTCCCACTTACATACGACAACAGTTGATAGAACCACGTCTGCTAAGCCATAAAGGCAAAAAAGAAACACATAAAAAAGTAGTCGTAAAAGTCATGAAAGTAGTAATATAACTCCAAGCTTTGCAAAAGCGAGGTTTTTTTTGGAGGACTAGGAGTGCATGAATAAATCAGTTTATTTGCTTAAAAGTTAAAATAAACTAATTTAAACACAATAACGGACCAATAAATGTTTATTCTTTTAAGACACTCTTTGGCAAACACATAATTTTAAAATATACGTTCCAGATTGATTTTTATTTTTTTGTTTTTGAAAGAGCATGCTCACAAAGGATACATTTACTTGATTAAATGATTGTCTCTTCTAGTAAACCTGGATTTCATTATTGAAGCATAAATTCAGACTGCAAAAACAGCCCACACAAGGTTATCTTTAATTAAAAATGTGCATTTTCATTTATTCATAGGCTACATGGCTAAAAAAAATTGCCATTGTTAATCAATACTTTACTGACTGACGTTTCAGACTTTCAGTTGTTATCCTTCCAAAATTTGTGCCATATACAGTGGGGCAAAAAGTATTTAGTCAGCCACCAATTGTGCAAGTTCTCCCACTTAAAAAGATGAGAGAGGCCTGTAATTTTCATAGGTACACTTTAACTATGAGAGACAAAATGAGCCAAGCCATGAAATCCAATTTTGTAAAGAATGTATTTGCAAATTAAATTGGAAAATAAATATTTAGTCAATAACAAAATTTGATCTCAATACTTTGTCATATACCCTTTGTTGGTTATTTTGGGGCTGTCGCTGGGCAACATGGACTTTCCACTCCCTGGTTGAGATCTGGAGACTGGCATGGGCGTAAATCCCGGGGGGGACATGTCCGAGGGTTGTTTCCTCAGTATCTATTTTGTGCAGTGTGCGTGTGGTGAATAAGCAAAATGACAACATTGCAATAAATATTTTACAAGAAAAAAAATAGAAAATGTTTTCATTGAACCAGAGAAAAACTTTGAAAATAATGACAAAGTCTCCATGCTACAATACTAATAAAAGCAAAGTATAATATTTGACATATCTTTATAAGTACAATTTGACTGTATAATTTGTGTCCCCCTTCAAAAATTGCCTGTGAGAAATTTTATGTTTATTGTCCCACACTACTGTTAAATTAAATTAAGGACCATGGAGACTGGCTACGCCACTCCAGGACCTTGAACCTCTTACGAAGCCACCCCTTCATTGCCCGGGCGATGTGTTTGGGATCATTGTCATGCTGAAAGACCAAGCCAGGTTTTATCTTCAATGCATGCTGATGGAAGGAGGTATTCACTCAAACTCTCATAAAACATGGCCCCATTCATTCTTTTGTTTACACGGATCAGTCGTCCTGGTCACTTTTCAACAGCAAAAAAAGCATGATGTTTCCACCCCCATGCTTCACAGTAGGTATGGTTTTCTTTAGATGCAACTCTGCATTCTTAATCCTCCAAACACGACAAGTTGAGTTTTTACCAAAATGTTCTAGGATTTTGGATCTTGCGTGGAGCCCCAGTTCGAGGGAGATTATCAGTGGTCTTGTATGTCTTCCATTTTCTAATAATTGCTCCCACAGTTGATTTCTTTACACCAAGCAGTTTACCTGTTGCAGATTCAGTCTTCCCAGCCTGGTGCATTTTGTTTCTGGTGTCCTTTGACAGCTCTTTGGTCTTAGTCATAGTGGAGTTCGGAGTGTGACTGTTTAAGGTTGTGTACAGGTGTCTTTTCTACTGATAACGAGTTCAAACAGATGCCATTAATACAGGTAACGAGTGGAGAACAGAAGAGCCTCTTAAAGAAGTTACAGGTCTGTGAGAGCCAGAAATCTTGCTTGTATGTAGGTGACCAAATACTTATTTCACAGAGATTTTTTTTTCTTATTTTTTCTCTAACTGTTTGTGTTATTTTCATTTATGCTGAATGTATAAAGTTTGAATATTGTGATTTGTATAGTATATTGTAAAAAAGTATGTTTGTGTGAAGTCTCATTTCTGGAGCCAGTGAGAACTGTCTTCAAGTTTGACTGACAGTCTACATTGGCCAAAAAGAATCTAGCACAGGCAAGGCGATTGAATCCCTAGAAGAAGATGACCCCGTTGCATATTCACTCATGGGGGGGGGGGCTTATAACAGTAAACAATTTTAAGTTTACTTAAAATATAGTTTAACAACATTTAGTGAGGCTAACGTAATTCTTACTGTTTTGCATTGTGGACCAGAATTTCGTCGTGCTGATATCAATTCATGATGTCAGGCCAGATGATTGCTGGACTACAGCAACACATTTTCAAGTTTACTTGCGGAGATGGTGAATCCCGCTTGCCTTAAAGTGCCCCTATTATGCCTTTTAAAATATGATGTTTCATACAGTGTGTCATGTAGTTGTATGTGAACATAAACTATCTGCAAAGTCGTGACACAAACAGTGTACGATAAATAAAGTTATTGTCAAAAAAAAGAGTCAACTCACATTCGCCTAAACGAGTCGTCAGCAATTTGAATCTTTTTCTGTTACGGATCCACGTAACTAAATAACAAGGTTTTTTGACCTTGCATACATGTAAACCTGTTTTAAGAGACTCATCTGGCTGTATAAAACACTTTTTTTTTTAAAGAAAGATAACTATAGTCAATGACAACTGTTTTAAAGATCAAACAGAGGAAAAAAATATGGAATCACCATGCAGTTTGCATTTCTAATACAAACATCTGTATCTGATTACAACTGAAAATTAGTCTGCAGTTAAAAAAAAGAGTGCTTGCACAAATTAGTGATGTGCTGAACAAAGATGATTGACATAACTCATGGCTCTAACTAGGGTAGTAACGGTATGAGAATAGTTTCAGAAAATATCACGGTGTCATGGTATACAGTATCAAACTATCATTATTATTATAATCATCAGCTACAATGACCCTTAAATGAATAAAATGAGATATGGTTTTTGGTTGAACGTGGTTTATTGTAACAAACTTTTTTTTACCAAAAAAAAAAACATGGAAGGATGAGTCTAGCGTTTAGGTAGAAAAAATAAATAAAGCTTTGCAAAATAACAAAATAAGGAATAAGTTATTTCTCTTTATATTAGACAATAATAAATCAAGCTGTTCTTCTTTAACAGCAGATATGGGAGAGCAATATGTGCAGGGTCATGCTGGATGGATGTAAACATGGATGTAAAAGAAACTGAAATGTGGCTATAACTTGGATGGGTTGTCTGATATAATTGGTC
>JAUMHI010000058.1:1478793-1509863 GCA_032359435.1 Enteromius unitaeniatus | reverse complement strand
AAGACACCAGTTCAGTCTGTGTGACACGCTGCTGTCAATCAACTATTGTGGGAGTGGCCTCTGTCTGTGTGACGCCATTATTTGATTTAATAAATATAACATTTAAAATTTAAAATCTTATCGGCCCCAAAATTGTCAGTAACGCTTAAAATCTTGTGCCCTGTTTAGGAGAGGTGTCCTTTTATTTAATGAGAACTTTTCATTGTGTTGTTTAGAGGGTGCTGAAGCATGGCTAGAGACAAATAAAAAAAAAAATTGAAAAAAAAAAAAAAATGAAAACGGCTACTAATATACTAACAAATGTCTTTGACATCCAGTCATAAAATAACAGAAATAGCAAGGTGTCTCAGCTTACACTTGTGATTGGTCAACTGATCTTTATAACAGGTGTAAAAAGGAACAGTTTTTTATGCACTTAATGCAAAAAATGCATAATAACACCCTGGCACTTACTTTTAACACCTTAGCATCAAGATGGTAACTTTGCACTGGCAAGACTCTTGCCAAGAAAATGTAATAAATGCAGCTATTTTAGTATTATCTGCACAAGCCATGTCTAAACTGTTTTTTATCAATCACCTGTAGCCATGTCCAAGGCTTCGCACATAATCAGCCAAAGTTAGGAAGTTTAACCAATGGATTAGCTGTGATATATGGATTAAAGTTGACTTAAGGCCACAGATATATCTGCAAAGTGCTGTTCTATACTGATAATATCAGCCTATAGATTTATATCGCTCTAATTAATAGCCAAAACAGCTTTTGTCTCTTTGTAATCTGATGTCCTCTGTCTGCGCTTCATTTAATCGTGTTCCTTCGACCTTGAGAGTGTGATTCATAGTGTATTAAATAAGCTTTGACCGATTGGTTTCTCTTTAATCTCTCTCTTTTATTGGGATTTTGCGGAAGCAGAAGGCCATACCTCTGTTCAAAGTAAATTCTTCTCATCTCTAAATTCAGATTTCTTTATCGCCACTGCCGCTGCTTTTGGAGGGAGAGCACAGGGTGCAGGTTTTTCCTAGCGCTCACTCATAATGCTGAGTTTGAGAGGGCACTGAAGTGCTGATACAGTGTCGTGGTGTTAATTTACTTACTGACCCGGTGACATGACCTATTGAGCAGACATCACAAACTGAGGCGCTTATTCAAATAACCCTTTACTGTACCCTTCAGCTGGTTGCAGTGGAACTCATTTCATTCATGCTTTACAGTATTTCAAACTCCAAAATAATATGATTTTAGATTAGTCTCACAGGGGTGGGTGATTAAAATAATTGTCTCAATGTTTTTGATTATGTCTATTTTTCATGTGAATCTTGATATTTATATTCAAGCATTTTAAACATATTACATGTTTATGCATAAACCACAGAATAAAAAAATAAATATATATACTAGGGCTGCACGATTTGGGAAAAATGTCACATTGCGATTATTAAGGTAAAAATTGCAGTTTGCGATACGATATATAAGTGGTTGGAATTAACTTGTAAATAAAACAAATACTCATTTTTATATTTTTACATGTTGCCCCAAAACATTTTAGCAGGATGTAGCATATACTTAGTGTATTTCTTTTGGTATCTCTTTATCTCTTATTTATAATTAAATAAAGGCAAAAACTTAATAGCAATGTGAAAAGCTGCCTTGGACATTGCACATATATTATATCCAATATATTATCCTGGAAGTCATTTCTGTTTTAATGTTAGTTTTGTTACATCTTTTTGCAGCGGAAGCGTCTGAAACGGCAGGAATTATTTGGCAGAGGCAGTTTGACATGGCAGAAGATAGTTCAGTTCTTCACCCAACATCTGGAGAAGAAAGATCAACTGGGAGCCACTTTTGAGTTGAAGAATATCCTCCAAGCAGCCAAACAAATTGGTAGGTAGTTCTTTGGTGCGATTCAAAAACAATCCAATCAGGAATTTACAATGAAGTGCACTTTACAAACTAATGGGCAAATGAGCACTTCCAATGCAGAAGGCTTCACTGATTGTAATAAAAGTTACTTCGTTTTGACGTAACAAACCAAATGCATTGGATGTAGATATACTGCATAACTAGGGTTGCAGGATATGGCAAAAAATTGTAATCTCAAAATGTGTTTTAATGTTTGACCGATTCTTTCATTTTGAAAGTCAATTTGGAAATGTATCTACAACATGATTCAAGTAACACTTTCTTTATTTCAGTCCTTTGTGATTGGTGGTCCACAGAGCATTGAGCCATCTTTTAAGACCAAGCATTTGGTTCATCTTTCAGAAGGGCATATAAAACAAATTTACTCTCACATGATACAGCGTTTTTTTTGACACGATGTAATCCACATGAAAATTGCACTGTTTGTGGGCGGGGCAAGTTGTTCGCGACGTAGAACATGGGCGGACATAATGCAAATATGTTAATTAGTGACATTAATTCAAAGCAGAAAAAGATTCAAATTGTTGATGACTCGTTTAGGCAAATGTGAGCCGACTCTCTTTTTTTTTTTGATAGACAATAACTTTATTTATCATGCACTGTCTGCTTCACAACTTTGCAGATAGTTTATGTTCACATACAGCTACATGACACACTGCATGAAAGATCATATTTGAAAAGCCATAATAGGGGACGCTTTAACGTTTAGCTTAGCTTCATTCATTCCTTAGGATCCAAACGTGGAGGAATTTAGAAGCCACCAAACACTTTTCCTTATTAAAAGACGATTACATGAATAGTTACTGAGACGGGAGAGATAAGTATCAACTCGTCTAAATTGTGGGAAGAACACAGTAGCATTTTGAAAAATGGTGGCATTTTCCTTGCAGTTTATTCAGTGGTATTTATAATATAAAGCTGTTGTGTTTCATAGTCACCAGACTGGTCAATCGTTTCTCATTAGTTTATTACTTAAGGATATATTTTTTGAAGTTGTTATTGTGCTACTTGCAGTTACGGTAGAATAATGCTTTCACAAGTTAGAACATTTTTAGAAAAAGTCAAGTCATTTCTGCTTTTATATTATATGCTAGACATCTGACAAACAGATAAAGACAATCTAATGAAATAACACTTGAAATGTCATGTAATATTGAACACTTCGATCCAGCAATCACAGGTTTTGTTGGTTGTCGGCCTCTCCTTTGGCAGCATTTTGATCTATTTCCCCTTAAAAAAAACTTAATTTCATTGACTTTTTTATAACAGTCTTGAATAAACCCCTTGCTTCAGGTCAGGTAATAATATCCAGATTCTTCTGAAACACATTTTATTGAGAGTCATTGTGTTCACAGGCTGAAAATTGATTTATGCATGCTGAAGACTTTATCAATGGTTTTGTTACCCTTTCTGGGCCTGTAGGCATCCCCATTTCTTTGTTCATACTCCTGAGCTGTAAAAAACAAACTGTGAGATTAAATTCCTTTTGTTTTAAAGGGGAGTTCCAAAATACAAAATATAATATATATTATATATACAGTGCAGGCCAAACGTTTGGACACACCTTCTCATTCAATGTGTTTTCTTTATTTTCATGACCATTTACATTGGTAGATTCTCACTGAAGGCATCAAAACTATGAATGAACACGTGTGGAGTTATGTACTTAACAAAAGGTGAAATAACTGAAAACATCTTTTATATTCTAGTTTCTTCAAAATAGCCTCCCTTTTCTCTGATTCCTGCTTTGTACACTCTTGGCATTCTCTCGATGAGCTTCAAGAGCTAGTCACCTGAAATGGTTTTCCAACAGTCTTGAAGGAGTTCCCAGAGGTGTTTTGCGCTTATTGGCCCTTTTGCCTTCACTCTGAGGTCCAGCTCACCCCAAACCATCTCGATTGGGTTCAAGTCCGGTGACTGTGGAGGCCTGGTCATCTGCCGCAGCACTCCATCACTCTCTTTCTTGGTCAAATAGCCCTTACACAGCCTGGAGGTGTGTTTAGGGTTATTGCCCTGTTGAAAAATAAATGATCGTCCAACTAAACACAAACCAGATGGGATGGCATGTCGCTGCAGGATGCTGTGGTAGCCATGCTGGTTCATTGTGCCATTAATTTTGAATAAATTCCCAACAGTGTCACCAAGTGTCACCAGCAAAACACCCCCACACCATCACACCTCCACCTCCATGCTTCACAGTGGGAACCAGGCATGTGGAATCCATCCGTTCACCTTTTCTGCGTCTCAAAAAGACACGGCGGTTGGAACCAAAGATCTCAAATTTGGACAGATTTCCACTGGTCTAATGTCCATTCCTTGTCTTTCTTGGCCCAAACAAATTTCTTCTGCTTGTTGCCTGCTTAGCAGTGGTTTTCTGGCCTGATTCACGCAGTCTCCTCTTAACAGTTGTTCTAGAGATGGGTCTGCTGCTAGAACTCTGTGTATTTACTTGGTCTCTGATCTGAGCTGCTGTTTGCGATTTCTGAGGCTGGTGACTCGGATGAACTTGTCTTCAGAAGCAGATGTTACTCTTGGTCTTCCTTTCCTGGGTCGGTCCTCATGTTGCCAGTTTCGTTGTAGGGCTTGATGGTTTTTGCGACTCCACTTGGGGACACAATTAAAGTTTTTGCAATTTTCCAGACTGACTGACTTTCATTTCCTAAAGTAATGATGGCCACTCGTTTTTCTATAGTTAGCTGATTGGTTCTTGCCATGATACGAATTTTAACAGTTGTCCAATAGGGTTGTCGGCTGTGTAGTAACCTGACTTCTGCACAACACAACTGATGGTCCCAACCCCATTGATAAAGCAAGAAATTCCACTAATTAACCCCTAATTAATAGGGCACACCTGTGAAGTGAAAACCATTCCAGGTGACTACCTCTTGAAGCTCATAGAGAGAATGGCAAGAGTGTGCAAAGCAGTAATCAGAGCAAAGGGTGGATTTGAAGAAACTAGAATATAAAAGATGTTCCCTTTCGACATTTCACTCTTACTGCGTCTGCTAAGACGCTATGAGGAAAACTACCTTTTCCTCCTAACTGAAGCCTGCCTGCACGCCGCTGACAGACACTAGGAGAGTGATTTCTGCCTGGGACTCTCTCACATGGAAACCCCCCTGGCTGGATCCGACTGCATGTTTTGTAAGTATAAACATGGCTACTCTGCGCCTCGCGCTCCCATGTCTCGGTGAGACAGCCGGGCCGAGGACAGCGCTTCAAGTTGGGTGAAGTCACGCCGGCGCAGACAGAGAGCTTTATCCCTCGAGACAGAGAGCTTTATCCCGCCTTTACCTCTCCGTTTGCTCTGCCGGTTTGTAGGAGTAAGTAAGCCCTCAAGCTGCTTATTCTCCTCGGCTGTAAAAATAAAACAGGGTGCGAGCCGTCAGTCTGCCTCACAGTGCGTTCTCACTGACTCTCTCAAGCTCTCATTTCCTTCCCTTTCAAGGCGAGTAATGAATTCACGGTTGAGATGGAGGATGTTTGAGCGAATTATTCAGACACAATCAGCCTTAGTGTGTGCTTTATATCTTTATAAGGCTGCCTTACAGTCTATTTGCGCACGTTCGCTGACTCTTACCAGCTGCTCTCCTTTCAGCACCCTCTGCCTCGCGGAGCTCCGGGCACGGTAAAGAAACTAAATGCTGCCTTAACAAGGTCTGTAAAAGTGCCCTTGCAGCACACCTTTTTAAAGGCGACTATACAAAATCAGTTTCACACAACCACAAAATGTCATAAGTTATCAGTTCCTGCACAGCGACTTAACTATAGACATAATAAATCCGTTATCACTCCGACTGAATGCCTGGCGAGCCATTCCTGGGGTTTCAAATTGGGTTATAGGGATAATGAGTGGACGCTGCACCCCTGAATAATCCAGATGATCTGGCACTTATTCGGAAGGGCAGAAATAGACCTTTTCGCCTCGGACGAGAACACTCGCTGCCCAGCATATTTCACCATGGAAATGGATGCCCTGGCCCAATCTTGCCCGAAGCTTCCTCTCTATGCATTCCCTCCGACACCCCTGATAACTCAGCCGGGTCAGGGAAGAAGGCCACAAGCTCCTCATGTTAGCCCCTCTGTGGCTGAACCAGCCGTGGATAGCAAGCCTATATGCAATGCTGATAGCAGCCCCGTGGCCAATTCCCCTGAGATGCGACCTGCTATCTCAGGCGAAGGGCACAATTTGGCATCCACAGCCCGAACTATGGGCTCTCCATGTGTGGCCGCTTGACGGGAGCCTACTCACGAAAACCCCCCTAAAACGTGTGACATATCACAGATATTGTCACTCTTGCAGCAATGACTCGAAAGTCACCCTGAAACTGAGGCACGGCTATGTACCTAAAGTACTCTCTACGCCGTTCAGAGCTCAGGTGGTTTCTCTGGCGGCCTTGCCGCCCTCCGAGGGCCAGGACTCCAACCCTCTCTGCCAGGTCAGGGCGTTGAGAGCTTATATCGAATGCTTAGCTAACTTCAGACGCTCTGACCAGCTGTTTGTCTGCTTCGGTGTCCGCTCTAAAGCGCTACCAGTCTCGAAGCAAAGGCTCGCAAAATGGGTTGTGAACGCTATATTACTGGCTTACTCTTCAGCGGGCCTGGAATGCCCCCTGGGAGTTAAATGTCATTCTACTAGATCCACTGCCTCAACCTGGGCCTGGGCTAGTGGTGTTTCTCTGGCAGAGATCTGTGAGGCAGCCGGCTGGTCCTCGCTGTCCACTTTTGCCAGGTTTCATAATCTGCACATCCCAGCATTGCATGCTAGGGTTCTCTCTGCTGAGTGACTTTAGTGGCTCAAGCTGCTTTAACCCGGCCGCAAACTCGCTTCTCTGTGAAGACTCACTCACAGCGCTATGCAGCGCTCTGTTGTCTGACTGAACTCCCTTCAGTTAAGCGAGTCAGGTTAAACTAACAGAATTACAACCTAACTTCACTTACAAGCGCTGTAACAGCGCTTTATTATCTGTTTAAACTCCCTTCCAAGAAGCGAGTCAGATAAACTTATTGTCCATGTAGGCTCCCTAACTGCAGCTCCTCAGCTTCAGTTATAGCCTGACAGAACTGCACTCTAAGCTATCCGGCACCACCGGCTTATTCAAAGGAAAGCAAGTGTATTAGATACCTTCCTCGGCTGCGAGGTAAGGCACTATACATTTAATAACTCATTCTAACAGGAGTTAATATGACTTGGGCTTGCTGTCTGCTGTATTTCCACATCAGTCGCTGCCTAGTTACAAACACATTAATGCACTCTAAGCCAGCCCAATTGGTTTGGCGTACGAGTGTTATAATCATGTATTAAAGTTTTTCCACTGTTTGACCGCTTCACGCTCAAAGGGGACAACTCTGTTATGATTACATTCACATCACTTGCATGTTTTATTACCTGGCCGCGTTATCGCCGCGGGTATAGGCATTATAGCCTTCAAGTGATTGGACAAGGGTGCTTGTGACGTACGAGACCTCGGGTTTCCCCTAGTTCTGCTCTTAGGCCACAGCGTCTTAGCAGACGCAGTACGAGTGAAATATCGAAAGGGAACTTATAGGTTACTTCCGCAACCACTGTTCCCTGAGACATGGAACGAGTACTGCGTTCCGTGCCGTGTTATGAAACGCAGTCGCTTCAGTCGAATTAACCTGAAGATGGCTGCCACGTCCTCGCTTATATAGGCACGGGACACGCCCCATCACACCACCTTGACGCCAACCGCAGCCATTGGCTCAGCGGTATTACACCAGGGGGTGTGGTCGATGGCATTGGCCCGCTGTTCGCGGGGCCTTGCCCTATTGGTTTAAATAAGTCCCCATATAGTGGCCAATGACCGTGCAGTTTTAGTAAATAATAAAACTGTGTTTTATAATAGGCTTCAGTTAGGGGGAAAAAGGAGTTTTCCCCATAGCGTCTTAGCAGACGCAGTACTCGTTCCATGTCTCAGAGAACAGTGGTTACGGAAGTAACCTATAAGTTTTCAGTTATTTCACCTTTTTTTTGTTAAGTACAAACCTCCACATGTGTTCAATCATAGTTTTGATACCTTCAGTGAGAATCTACCAATGTAAATGGTCATCAAAACAGAAGGTATGTCCAAACTTTTGGCCTGTACTGTATATATCCCTCTATATAAAGCCTCCATGCAGCTTTTCCTATCACTATTCAATTCAGGAATCTTTTTACCGTATGTCTTCTGGTAAAGGTTAACAGCCAGCTGTCAAAATAGATTTTTTTTGCCTCAATTTTGCTGTGCTTCATTTTCTGCCTAATACCATGAAGAAACTAATCAGATCCAGCACTGGTAGTAGTGTTACTGAACCACCTTAAGGTCAGGATCATTTTCCACATGTCATCAACTCACTTAGCATCTAATGATTCATGATTATATAGCCAACCCGTACCTCAGTGGCATTCAGTTGTCCTGATGGATCTAATTCAATTTAATACAATTCGCTTATAGCTCTGCTGTGGCCTAATAACCATGAATGAATCTTGAGTCTTTCTCTGTTACTACTTGTAATCGTTCTGTTCTACTCCTCTCGTGAATATCTGGGATGCAGAAGGAACTCTGTGCTGGAACTGCAAGCTTAACCTTTCCTGAACAACACTGATGCATTGTCTTGTTCACTCTTGAGTAATGCGAACTCCGAGGGACTTGTAGGACCATTCCACATTCATGTTTTCTTTCTTTTTGATCTCTCTGCTTTGTGAAGTGGACAGCGGACAGAATGGTATTCTAAATCCCCTTCACACGTCACTGTGGAAAAGGTTCACTTCAGTGTGATTGGATTTCTGTAGGAACAAATGTCTTTTGTCATCAGATAAGACAACAACAGGCCCTGTGGAGAGGAGGGCTCCTTATTGGCCACGTGTTCCTTCTAATCAATGAAAACTTGTTTTTCTTGTGGAATCTCGCTCTTAAGATGTGTGACTTGCCATTGGAATTCTTGAAAAACTGCTGAACTTACAGTAGGTCTCGCCTCTTACCTTCTGTAGTGATGAAATTGATGAAAATGAAATTGCATGTTACTTGCGGAGCAGTTCTGTTACATTTGTCAATTCTGCCACGTGTACAGGACATACAGAGAATTGGAGTTGCATTACTCTCACACCCTTGCTGGATAACAGATAAACATTAAATACAAAAAAAGTTTTAAGAAAAAGGAAAGTAGAAATTTAAATAAATACAATTATACATTTAAAAAAGCTATACAATATACAAGTAAGGGCACATGGCATTGAGTGCTAACCAGACAGAGAAGTGCATGTCTAGATAAATAGTGCAAATGGAGCTAATAAGTATGAGAGAGTGATGGAGTGCAGCCTTGGTAACAGACAAAAGTCTTATGATGTAGTTAGCAGTCCAATGCTACACAAAGTGACTGGTGCAGCTTCCTGACGGCCTGATGAATAAAAATGTCCTTCAGTCTGCTGGTCTTTGCCTGGAGACTCCGCAGTCTCCTTCCTGATGGCAGCGGCTTGAAGAAGCTTTGCATTGGCTGGGTGGGATCAGCCACTATGCAAAGGGCTGTTTTGGTGAGACTGGTGCTGTAAATTTCCTGGCTCTCACTATGCGTTTGAGGGTTTTATGGCAGGATGAATTGCAAGCTCCAAACTACACCGTGATGCAGCTCGACAGGATGCTCTCGATGGTGCCTCTGTAGAAGGTGTACATGATGGGGGCTGGTGCTCTTTCTCTTCTTAGTTTGCGAATGAAGTAGAGATGCTGCTGTGATTTCTTGGTCAGTGCAGTGGTGTTGTTCATCCAGGAGAAATCCTCAGGGATGTGCACACCCAGAAGCAAACTTGATGAAGAGATTGGAGCTGTGTGGTGGTGTGCAGTCATGGGTCAGCAGGGTGAAGAGAAGGGGGCTCAGCACACATCCCTGCGGGACCCCGTGTTTAAAATGATGGTGCTAGATGTGTTGCTGCAGACCCATACTGCCATGGTCTGCTTGTGAGGAAATCCAACAACCAGTTACACAGAGAGGTGTTGAGCCCCAGCTGGACCAGTTTTTGAGTGAGCTGTTGGGGAATTATAGTGTTGAATGCTGAACTGAAGTCTATGAACAGCATTTGGACATATGAGTCTTTTTTGTCCGGATGTATGAGTGCTGAGTGGAGTGCAGTGGAGATGGCGTCATCGGTCGAGCGGTTGGACTGATACGCAAACTGGAAGGGGTCCAGGGAGGGGGGCAGGACAGACTTGATGTGTTGCATGACTAGCCGTTCAAAGCACTTTATGAGGATGGGAGTAAGTGCAACAGGACGGTAGTCGTTAAAGCAGGAGGGAGATTACTTTTTTGGGACCGGAATGATTGTGGTGGCTTTGAAACATGTGGGGACGACGGCCTGGATGAGTGAGATGTTAAAGATGTCTGTGAATACATCCACTGCACAGTCTCTCAGTGCATGACCAGGGTCTGGTCGCCAGGAGGGGGTGGGGTCTTCTGAGCAGTGGTGCTGTTTTTCACTTCAAAGCGAGCGAAGAAGGTGTTCAGCTTGTTCAGCAGGGGGATGGTGCTGTCACAGGTGTGTGGTGGGGGCTTGTAATCTGTGATGGTCTAAATGCCACGCCACAGGCTCCATGTGTCTCTGCTGTCTCTGAAGTGATGGTATATTGACATAGGAAAGGTTGGCCCTATCTGTCTTCAGGCTCGCCTCGTCTCCACCTCTTTCAGCAGCCTGTAGACCTCTCCTGTCATCCATGGCTTTTGGTTGGCCTAGACAGTTATGGTTTTATTGACTGTTACATCCTCAGTGCATTTGTTGATGTTGGCTGTAACAGTCTTTGCATACTCCTGGAGGTCAGTGGTGTTGTTGTAGGTGGCAGCCTGCTTAAACATGTTCAAGTCTGTGGTGTTAAAGCAGTCCTGTAGAGCCTCTGAAGACCCTTCTGGTCACACTTGTATCGCCTTACGAACCGTAAATCATGCTTTGCCACTTGTCTTCTGCGCAGGTGACTGATGGCTTAAGAAATACTCTTTGTTATTGGTGGTCACCATATAAGTGTCATGCTTCACCAAATCCTACTGGCAATGTGAAGAATTTCCAACAAAGCATATACCAGGAAAACATTTCATATGTTGCATATAACAATGTGGTTCAGATTTTAACTGATGTTCTGTCATTTTTCCTTTCTGAATTGCAGACTTTATGCAGTTCAGGAGTTCTTGGTTTTGACAAATGGTAATTTCAATGGGATCAACAAGAATATTTATTGTATCAAGAATAATAATAAAAAAAAAGTTCACAACTCAATCTAGTAGGGGCCACACAGGAGACTTTCTATGAATGCCTTAAGAATAACTTTAAAATATATTGTAAATACAGGCTTCATAGAAAGTGTTACCAACATTTTTTCATACAGCAGTGGGTCTGCAGTATTGTTATTGGACCGATTGAAACCAACCAATGGACCGTTCAAGCACTTAATCCAGCAGTGCCTGCCATTATTTTCATAAATGCATCTGATTGATCATTGTTCTCACAGTGTTTAGCACTCTTTGCTGTCGTTTTTGCATGTTACAGGGAAAGTTATCAAATTTGTTGCATCCACTGCAAATATAAATTGCATATAATTAATTTATGGATAATGACTTTATGTAATTTAAGTCCTAAATGTTTTTAATGTACATGAAATGTAAAACAGACTTTATTGTGGTCCTGTTTATTTCATTATGTAGCTCACTCCTGGAAATGATTACATATACATAGTCTAGAGCATCCGTACCGTGTGCACTAATTTATACAAATGCTGCTTTGACATGATTATCAGGTTACCTGACTCGTAACATACGAAAGGATTCAAATCTTTCTTTGTGTTTACACCCACCCTGTGCAGTTGAGCAGTTCATTTAGAAAGAAGCGTAGGTCATTGTATCGTTATTGTATCAAAAATTACAAGTCACAAGTTCACAACTTACTTTTAACAGCAACAGGAGATCAGTGCCCCAGGTCGACACACCTTTTTCTGGGTTGTTGGTCTATGGGGTTAAAAACGAAAATAGAAATAATCCAGAGACGGTCTGTTCCAGATACAGCAATGTTCTCATTCTCCAGCCTGTTGAGGTAGAAGACCGTAATAGATACACAAAGTTCTCAGTCTACTTCCTGGAATGACACTAACAGAAATGCCTGCAATGAGGTTATGCCCCTGTAAGCAGACCTTCACATCAAAGTACTCTCAGCTTCCAAGATATTTTGTATTTTATTATCATGCCTTCATCTAATCATCTGTACCAAGATAATTTTTTGTTCTCAACAATAGCAATTAATGTTAAATGCTATTAAATGTGACTTACCTCTTTCCCTAATGCTTGGCCATTGTAAAATATTCTTGTAGATTAATTGGGCAGCATTTGGGTGCATCTGGTCTGCCATCACCATGATGCAGATTCTGCAGGAGAAAGGGACATTTTGGACATAGGAGACATGGAGGCTCTTGTCTTTTAGTGATCTCAAAGAAGGAACAGACCATTCTTTTTCCATCCATGTCCTCTGTAGGGTTGTGGGGGAATGCTTTTGCAGTTTCTCCTATGATTTTTTTGATTGTGGGGGGAAACTGGAGTACCCGGATAGAAACCTGTGTAAACAAGGGAAGAACATGCAAACTCATGGCTCCTGGCATTCAAACCGGGGATCTTCTTGCTGTGAGTTTTACTTTTCACAGTGATGCTTCCTTAGCTGTTGCACCATCCACTTCCAAACTTTTCTTTATCCGGAGGTCCTTTGAGTTCTTTGCAGTCTGTTTCTTGAGTTTGTAAAGACTCAAGAAGCTTGTAAATATCCACACAAAAACTGTCCCCTAATGTTCTCATATGCCATGACTCAGATACAGTACCATGTCTCTGACTCATAGAAAGTCTCCTTCGAGCCATTTTGCACAACCTCTTCTTGTCTCTTTTCTACACTTCTTCACACTCCAGATAGTGCCAAGTAAGTGATAGCTTTAAATAATGGCCATAACATGCGTTAAAGGATAGTTCACCCAGAATTGAAAATTCTCATCCTCTTGACATTGCAAAACAGCATGACTTTCTCTCTTTTGTTGAATTTAAATGGTGGTTTTAAATATTCCTACATTTTGGCTTAAATATATTTCCATACGAAGTTACCATATGGTTTCAGAAGACTTTGAAGGTATTAGCGGTGCTTGTTAAAGCAAGCATAATAATCCATATCACAGGAGCAGGTGCCATTTTACAGATACTTGCTATTTTTGTTTCTAAATGAGATTCTAGAAAACATTAGCATGGTTATTATGAAGATACCGTCAAAGTCTAACACCAAGATGTGTCTGTAAAGTGACTGTAGTGAAGCCACCTAGAAATACCTAAGGAAACCCGCATACCAATATGCTAAAACATTAGCCAATTTTTTTTCTCTTTGTAAAACATTTCATTCAGTAGTATAGTCTGTAATTACTGCAGGTTAATTCTGAACATCGGCATTCATGTTTTTGTGCATGCAAACAAAATAATGGATGTTTCTGTTACATTTTTGCAGTTGGTACGGATTATGGGCAGGACACCATTGAAAGTGCCGGAGTCTTCTTGTTTAAAACATTTCACAACAAAGACCAGATCGGTCATGAGGAAACCAGGGCCATAAAACAGATGTTTGGACCTTTTCCAGCCTCTGCAGCTGAGTTGTCTTTTGCAGCTGTGAGTCGATTAGTGGCCCAGATTGGAGAATCTCAGGTGGATGCTTTCATCCAAACACAGTCTCTCAAGACAGTGAACCGTACTTCTATCTTTGGACGAAACATTGCTTTCTCATTTGACACATATGTGCTGGATGCTCAGGATACTCTGCCCTGGTCAGAGGGGACTGATATGGAGCAGGATGCAGACTTTCATAGCTTCCTCAATAATCATGTTGGTGAGCGGAGAGCAGGGGCTGACAGAGATGATGCTTACTCAGCGGAAGAACAGGAGCGGAGAAACCCCGACAGCTCCATCCTGAGACAAGAGGTGGAGAAGTACCTGAACGAGGGAAATATGGTATCATCCAGTGCCGAAGAGCTCTCCACCTCTCTTTTTGAAATGCTTGCATCAACAAAGAGTGATGACGAACTACAAAATGAGGTGAGAAATGTTTGTAAATAAATCTATGAATTTATGTAGACTCATATCCAGTTCCCCCTAAAAAAAAAATTTAATAAATGTTTATCTGCTCACCCCCAGGGCATCCTATATGTAGGTAACTTGGTCTATTCAGTAGAACACAAACAAAGATTTTTAACTCAAATCGTTGCAGTCTGTCAGTCATATAATGGAAGTCAATATCTGCCTTTCCACTGTCTAGCCCCAGCTGGCCTAACTTTGGCTTAAGGTTTTCACAGCACAGATGAGGCACGGTCAGGCCCCGCAGGTGACAGTGGAAGCGCGACTGGCCCTGGCACACACACTTTTGAACCGACAGTGGAAACGCGCCTAATGGGTACCAAACGTTCCAACATTGGAGAGCCAAAAAGAAAAACATACACAGGCGAAACCAAATTAAACTCTATCGTTCATGACGATACATTGAGATGTTAAGACAGGAAATGATTGTCAAAAAATGAACAGTTTTGACCGGTCGTATCGTGTCTTTACCTGCATGCAGCGTCACAACCTGGAAAGTTTGATTTGGTTTCGTCTGTGTATGTTTTTTGGGACTCTCAGAGCTTTGGAACATTTGTTTGCCATTGACTAGCATAATATAACTGACAGACTGCAACGGTTTGAGTTAAAAATCTTTGTGTTAGGGCTGGGGGATAATCACCCACGAAACTCAATGCGCAGCTTCTCAGTGATCTATGGCTCTGTTTATAAGCTGGCGTTCCTTTTAAAAACAGCTGATGTTTTCCCGCTAATCAAAGAACCGTCTTTTCTGATGAGATGCGCATAAAATATCGTACGATATATATCGCCCAGCCCTAGTTTGTGTCCTACTGAAGAAACAAAGTCACCTACATCTTGGATGCCCTGGGGGTGAGCAGATCAACATCAAATGATCATTTTTAGGTGATCTATCTCTTAAAAAAAAAAAGTTAATTGATGAATATTGACAATGGGAGGTTCTGCTCTCTGCTCTCTCAGACTCAATACTTTTTGGCCAAGCTGAAAAAAAAATGGATGAGGCAGAAAAAGTGCAACTAATATTTTTTGGTTCATTATGAAACTGTGACGGGACAGAGTGTGGTGGGTCGCCTTAAATATAGACACACAAATACATATATATTGTATATTTTTAAGCTTGGCTTACCTTTGTCTTGTTCAGTGCAGTAACTGTACAGCAGCATAAATTATAAATTCTGTCAATGATCAGAGAACTGATAAAAACCTGTTCACTAATGAAATCGGATCACATTACATTGTAACCTTGTGCCTCAGCATTAAAGTTCATATTTGCAAGACTGCAGACACATTAATTAATTATAACATGCACAAGTGCTTATTTGGGACCCCAGAGTGCAGTTCACTGTGAATAAAGCCTACTTGTAGAGTAGATCCCACACTCATACCACATTCATTGAGTCCCACAGAAATCTGAAGCCCTGTCAGGTCAACAGTGCTCTGGTATCCTGTAATATGCTTGCACAAATTTTCAAGGTAGACAGAAACACATCTTAAATTATTATTATTATTTTTAATTGGGCATTGGATGCTAAATAAATGTTTACGTTTTTTTTAAATGAGACACTTTTTCATTATGCATTTTATTTATTCCAAACTTTTGATCATCAATGTATATTATCATAAGCATAAGAACATACGTCTTAAAAATAATGACTTTTTTGATAGTGAAGGGGGGTTTTGTAGTTGTGTGAACACAAATGTTTGGTTGTGACTCCAAATAGTTTCAATCTGCACCAAATATACACGTGAGAAATAACAGAGAAAAGAATAAACTAGTTATAATGTCAAACTGAAAAGATTTCTCCCAGTATTCCACCATAATAAATGTAGTGTTAAACTTGAACAGCTCTAATCTTTACAGAAAAACAGTCGATGTTCAGTAGATTCTTCAGTAGATGCTAACCGACCAAACTATGTCCACATGTACAGGTTTTTACATGGCATGTACATGACATTGTTCCATATAAACCACATAATGTCCCAGACTGCTTTACGATTCTGTTGTTACAAGCACTGGTCTCTGTCCACCACGCTGTGTTTAGTGGCATACACACACACAAAGAGAAACCTATTGAAGCTATACAATGTTTTGGGATGGATTGCTTGATTATTACCATATGAGCAATCTATGGTTAGAAATTGTGACTTTATTTACTTTGACTGTATTTACAGTAGATAGTGACATGATGAAACATCAAACATTTTTTTTTTGCTGGGTAATGCCTTTACACTCCCTTTTTAAATGATTTTACAAAACCCTGGTCTTGGAATGCAGGTAGTATGTACTGTTTTTGATGTGTAATCTTAGATGATAGGGGTGGTCCCCTGTGCCAAAAATGAGCACTGAAGTACCTGACTTACATCCTGTTCTAATGTTCCTCACGTAGTTGACATTTGGAATCCAGCTATCCCGCTGACACCTTTAGATGTGGGCTGGCCTTTGTGTGCCGGTCTCTCCACTATTCTCTGCACGTGTCACTCCAAAGTCAACAACAGAAAAGTTAAAAGGCTGCTCATTCACTACCATTAAACCTGACAGTGTGAAGAGCAACTTTTAATATTTCACATTTGTACTTTATAAATCATGACATGTGCTGCTGATTCAAATATATGTAGAGCAATGAAAAGTAGGGGAGATTAGATGATAAAGCTCGTTTAAAGGCAATTTAGAACTACTTTTCCAGGAGAAAATTGCAGATTGATGGAACGTTTAAAAAAAATACAACAGCTGAAAAACTTGTTGTGTGTGGCTGAATTTATGAGTTTCTCAGATACTGTATATTCTATGTATATAACAGGCTGTTAATACAATAGCACACTGTCCACTATTAAATAATTATTGTAATCAATCACATAATCCATCATATGTCACACACACACACCATATACATTGTATGTATTAATAAATATAGAACTATTTTAATCTCGTTCTAATCACTGTCATTGCTAATATGAAAACATCCTGTCTAGGTACAGTGATATATGTACGTTTTATGAAAAAACGACTTGACAAATATACTTTATTTAATCAAATTACTGTAATATAAATCAGATTTGTTCACTTGACAGACAGTTAGGGAGTAAACATTAGCAATTGTCACTAGCAAAACATGAATGGGTGCAAAAATAGGCTTTAAGCATCACACATTTAGTGTAAAATAACAGTAGAAATGCGTTGAAAGGAAAAGACTCTGCTGGGACATTTAAAATGGTAAACGGTACACCACACAAGCACACGAAGACAAACAAACTTGGAAAGATTTTGTAGTAGTCCTTGGAGAGTACAGGAAACGTGTATCTACTGGAGTGTATTCGCTTTGTACTTCCAGCATAGAAGTGTGCATTTGTTGCCTTTTTTTCCCCCTTTTTTAAAGTGGGTTTTTAGCTTTTGTTTAGCATCCCTGCAGGAGTGCTGTCTGTACAAAAGATCTGCTCAAAAGATTTTACAGTTATGTCAGTAAAACTGGCACATCCATATGTTTTATTGTTATTTGACTGTTAAAGTCATTTTGGGAACAGTGATTTTATGTTACACAGAATGTGGAGAACAATGATTTTTACATAAAGGCAGTTGAACGAAGGATTCACATCACCATGTGATTTTTATTTATTTTTTTCACCATGACATTTCAAATTTAAACAATGCTTTCTTATTGAGCCCTTTTACTTCCATTGTGTACTTTAGGTACTTTTATTTATAAATTTGTAATAATAATAATAATTAGAATTTTAAAGGGAATAGTTCACTCGAAAATGAAAATAAGCTTTTAAAACTAATCATCATCCAAGCTGTAGTTTGCTGCTTCGTGGGAACAGCTTTGGAGAAATGTAGCTTTACTTGGTTCCCTCTGCAGTGAATGGGTGCCGTCAGAGTCCCAACAGCTGATAAAAACCTCACAATAATCCACTCAACTCTAGTCCATCATATTATGAATAAGGGAATTTGATTTTAGCCTAGAGAGATAGATTAGATAGATAAGAGGTTTCTTGCAAACAAGCTGCTTTTTCACTTCAAAAGATGTTAATTTATGGACTACAGAGGATTCACTGTTGACCAAGTGATGTAAGGTTACATATAAAACTGATCTACATCTTAGATAACCTGAGGGTGAGTACATTTTCAACAATTTTTCAGTTAGGGGTGGATAGGAGTGGTGCAAAAATGTTTTTTCTTTGATTTGACTTATGTGCTTGATTACGTCCGGTATGGAAAGTAACTAAATTAAATAAGTAAAACTGAGCTTCAGCGTTCCCAACAAATTACCTTAATTTATACATTTGCATATCAGTATTATCCTTGAAAAACTGTTTTTAGAAAGGTAATGATACACATTTTTGAAGAAGTCCAGCATGATAATTAGATTTTCCCCAGTACCATTCTTATTAATTTAATTAAGATTGCCAATGTCCTTGTTTTAGCATGCAATTGTAGCTCATCATTTCAGTATCTGCCATATGTTCCCCTGAGAGAGGAGAGCTTAACACCATATGTATAATTCTTTATGTAAAATTGATGTATGCATAAAACTTTTGCTGCTTTTGTGGTGATTTTCAACTCATTACGTTTTGAAAATCTGACAAGACTCAGGCAAGACTTTGAAGTCTTGAGCACGTCTTGCCTGCTGTCTTTTAAAGCTTTGCCTCTACTTGTGTGTTGCTTAGCTTTAGGTGTATTAAGATACATTTTTACAGATCTAAAGTAAAATATTATTTAATTCCCTTGATTGCATTTTCATATTTTAATCTGGTCGACTAGTAGTTGTTCATTTTAATCATTAGTCGACTATTGGTCGTATGTTTATTAAACCGCTTAAATCATTATTATGAGGCTTTAATTGATTACATAGCCTATTAGGAGCTCAAGCACACACACAAAGCTTGCCAAAGTGCAATGACAGAAGTAATGATTATGAATGTGTCGGTGAAAAACAGTAAGGCGACTGCATTAACATTTTCATCATTTAATATACTAGTGCTTTATTTGTTTTCGGTTTAAGAAATGAAGTCAGCGACACAGACTGCACCAGTATGCATGTTACAGTATATATGAATTACATAAACTGAGAATATTTGTTATCTGTTTGAATTTGTTCTGACATTTCACTCTAATTTCAATTAAGTTTCAGACTTTTGACTAAAATGGCCTTTAGTTTTAGTCATATTTTAGTTTTTTAGTTTGAGTCAACTAAATATCATAATATTGTAGTCCAGTAAATTTAGTCTGCTAATATTTAAAGGGTGTAAGGTTACAGTGCAATGCATTTATTAAGCATTTCTCTAAAAATTTCCAAATGTATTATATAGGATTTATATTATATATCTCTTTTTCTTTCTCTTTCTCTCTCTCTCACTGTTAGCTGTTTGAGTTTCTAGGTCCACAGGGATTTGAGATGATCTCCAAACTCCTCCAGAGAAGGTCAGACATTGTGGATTCCCTGGTGTCCATCCCGTTGGATAGCAGACCTCACTTCACATCAGGTAAGCCTGGTAGCAACTTTTTAGGACTTCACCAAAAAAAAAAGAAAAACTCTTCATGCTTTATTACATACACATATTATTAATATTTGTCTATGATTTAGGAAACAGAAAGGTCATCAAATAAATATCCTGAGCTCTCAGATCAGGATGTGTACCAGCTGTTTTTAAACATGCCACTGTGCAACTGCTTCTATAATTTGGATTCCTCAATTTTGTCTAATTTTAGACCTATATCTGAACTCCCCTTTTTATTAAAAAATTTTTGGAGAGAGTTGTTTTTAATCAACTTCAATCATTTCTTGTGGCGTTCCCCAAGGGTCTGTATTGGGCCCTATGTTGTTTGCTTTGTATATGCTCCCTTTGAGGGATATTTTTAAAACGCACAACATCTCATTTCATTGTTATGCAGATGATGTACAAATTTATTTGCCTGTCAAAACAAATGACAAAGCTTCATTTTTGTCATTACAGTATTGCCTGAGAGATTTAAAAACATGGTTGGATCAGAACTTTCTTTGTCTTAACGAAAATAAGACTGAGCTTGTTATGTTTGTTCATCCTGGGGATCTGAGTGCTTCTGCAGATGCACTTGATGATTTAGAATTGTATATTCATTCATTTACCAGGAATCTCGGTGTGATTTTTGATGGTGCTTTTAAATGTGATCTGTTATAAATGCCAGTAGACGGTTACTGGTAAGGAATACGGGCTGGACTCCCCTTGCCCGTTCATATAAACAATTCTAAACTGTAAAAAACTGAAAGCTGCTGTGTGAACGAGATATTTCGAGACTCACACCGGTAAAGAAAATATGATTGTCAATCCTGTATTCTGCTGCTGTGTGAACGCAGCTTTTTTGTTACATGCGCACACACACATAATTTATTTGATTTGTCATAGAGACATCTGTTCTAGAGACATTTTATTACACTTTTACTAGGTGATTTTATTATTTTTTCACCTTATGTCTGTTTTAGAGACATGTTACAGGTCTTTGATAAAGAGCTAATTGTTTCCCTTTGGAAAAATATTACAGATTCACACTGTAACATGTCTGTGTGTGTCAAAATCGTGATTAAAATCGAAATCGCAATATTGTTAAAAAAAATCGTGATTGGTTTCTTTTGTCCATATCAACAGCCCTAACTGAAATAAAACAAATTGAAATGTAGGAACACAGCACATCAGTCTGGGTCACAAACATGACAGAAAATATGACGTTTTTTAAGACCAATGATGAAAAACGAGATGTACTTTAAGCCCACCAATCAGAAGAGTCATTGCTTTATGGAATCTGTAGTGTTTTGTTTCGTTTCCCTATTATGTAGCTTTTTCTGAATTTCAAGAACTTTATTTTTTGTATATTGAAGTTTATATTGTTGTAGTTCATCATGAATATTGTTGGAAGGCTTTTCTTTTTTTCCCCAAGATAAATTCTTGTTTAAAAGATGCTTAGATTTTAGTAGCAAATAAAGTGGTTAAAGAAGTGAATACGGAAAATACTTGGGTGGTTGGTCCAGTGGTATAGACTTTACACATAAAATAAGTTCTAAATGGAAAAACAAAGGCAGGCCGGCCGAAAGAGTGAATGAAAGGAAGATGGAGAGAGAAATGGGACCACTGACCCTTTAACCTCCATAAGGCTTTACAACTGCCACCTCTCAAAACACTGCAAGTGCGTTAGTCTTTAAACATTCTCTATTAACCTTCACTTCATGACGGTGGGCTGTTTGCCTGAACTCTGAATGCCGTGTATCAGGATTTCCAGTACCTGTGCACTGCTCACATTAGAGATGGACACTCTAACACATTAGAGATAGGGCTCACTTAAAGGCAATTCAAAGTCACACATGACCATTTTTAGATTAAAATACATTTTTCGCACATTCTCAGTCTGTCACCTCTTTTTATTCAGCGAGAATATGTGGTCATTTGCTACTGTGCTCTACAGCATTGCTTGAACATGGCGACAACTAGCACACACACCAAGTCTTTTTCAAAGCTGTTTGTCTGGTGATTTCATCTAGTAAATAATGCGAAATGTGTATTGTTATATATGAACTGTGTAGATCATGTTAGCGGTGCGTCACATGCTGAGGATGTGGTTTAGCATACAGGAAATGGATTTATGGATTTAATACAAGACAAACAAAGGGATATTTTTTCTATTGAGTAGGAAATGAAACACCTTTTATTCAGCGTTTGCAAATATACGTTCAGTACAGTATATATGTCTTTATAAACAAAGACATTTCTAAAAATGATTTATATTTTAAGGGCTACAGTAAGGGCTGTCAATTCTGTTCTGACATTATGTACAGAATAATTAGTCACAAGTTATATGCATATCAATTTGTAAAGCTGTCAGTGCAATAATAATACAGAAAAACATTGTGTAGGCTAGACCTTAAAGAAATAAGTGACATTAGGCTCTTTCACAAAATTCAAAATTGCTGTAAAGAGTTCAGAACAGTGCTTTTTCAAAAATACCAGTTAATTCAGTTGAAAAATAATGAGATGTTGTAACACTACCAGTACATTTTGGGGAGGGTCTTAAAGGACCAGTCAGTACTTTGAAGGGGCGGGTCCCTAGCCAGTAATCAGCCACTGTTGTGAATGAACGTGACTGAATTGGAAACAGTATCAATGCCCCCTCATTATTGCAAGTTTTAAGTGTTTTGACAACATCATAAAAAAAAAGCACTCATTTCTAGACCAAACGTTTACTTGCAGTATGATGCAGCTGCAGTCAGAACTAGTACTGTTTCCTCTTTCAACGTGAACTCTCTCTCTCCATTAAAAATAAAGGATACACTTGGGATCCTTCGGAAATCTTTAACAATAAAACGTACGATGGGCTTGTCAGAAAGTGAACGCACATCTGATTGTAATTTCTGTTTCCTTTTGATGTGACACAACACACACATTAAGCGACTCAAGAGGCAGCAGTTAGTGGCTGAATGCTGGTGAGTGGGGCCAGTGTCAGTGTCTTATGCAAATGGCTGGTGGTAGGTGACATCTACTTCCGCTCAATTTCAGTTCGCTTCTGTGCTCAGTCTGATATAGCAGACGGTCTCTCAGTTTCTCTCTGGCTCCAAAACGGTCTGACCAATCTAGCCAATCGAAGGGCTAAGCGCCGCATTTAAGATTGTAGATTTGGTTAGGCAACCACTCTGCTGTGGAAAAGATTCCTTGTGTTTGCCAATTGAAGCCAGAATAAGACGAGTGTTGAATGGAGGAGATGTTGTGGCACTACTCCCTACAGGTTTTGGGAAAGTTTAAAAAGTTAAGTCTCCTTTCTTTTCCAGTCCTTGAATATTTCCATGGCATACGTTATAACCAAATGTTATATAATGATTTGAAACTTCAGACAAGCACCCCAACTAGAAAGTAAACGCTTTTGCCCTTCCAAACTCTTTCTACAGAGCAATGCGAAGTAGCAGAGTTTGGTATTAACAGGCTAGGTGACATCACCTTGTCCTATAGGCTCCAAATCAAGCTGTTTTTAGAGGTTTATTTAATAAATGCTTAATTGTGCAGATGTACAGCATAAAAACAGGACTCTTGATCCTGTCATACTGGTAAATCACATGTCTTGAATTTTAGAGACCTTCATTCTAATTCTACATTCTACATCACACAGTCAGTCATCGTCCTGCATATCAGGTCAGCTTTTAAAATAAATTCATCCCAGGATGGTTGATCATCTACTTATATTATGAGGTATTACTGGATATTTGATCGTCTCATTGGGTAAACAGTCAGCTTTGAGAAACCACATCAAGGTGTGAGCATATAAACATAAGAAAAGCTTTTTTTTAACTAGTTTGTTTCTTCTGCTTTTAGTAAATGCTTGAAAATGGCATTTTTCCACAACACACGAATGTGAGCTTATGAAATATAGAAGCATTTCAGCTACCAGGCTTCTATGATGTCTTCACACAACTAAAACAAAGAGAACGATCATCGGAGCTTTGTTTTAAAAGTGTGAACAGGGGGCTTTAAAACGCAGCACGAGGTGTTTTGCCACAAATATCACATAAACCCATCCACAGCCAGCTACAATAACCATTGCTTTCATAAGCACTGGGAAGTGTGACAAGCCCACGGACTATAAAATGTGCAGCAATAAAGTAAAAATAAATCAAAGCCAGTTCAGTGCAAAGTGTCTTTAAGAGATTTTGTTCTGTTTTTCTACACTCACTGTGAGAATAAGTGACTGTGAATATATGTGCAGCTCTATTGCGGGACTGTAATTTCTAAGCTATATGTCATTTCAGTTAGCACTCTCTTCCTGTGAGCGCTTGGTCATTAATGAGGAACTGAGCTGCTCTTGAAAGACTTAATCCATTAAACTTCCACTTTTTAGTGAAATGGCCCTTTTCTGTAAGTGTTCATAAAATGAGTACAATTGCCTCTGCTAGTGTGCGGCACTGTAAAAAGCTATGGAAGTAGATTAAATATTCACAGTGTGTATAGTCGCTTTATTATGTCAAAAATGGCTCATATATCAAATTTGATTTGATTTAGAGATTGAGAACTTTCTTATTGTTTCTTACAAGTTGTTTTAGGCAAGAGTTTGGATTTTTGGGGTGAAATTGGGGGGTGTCAGGCCTGCTGTAATTTGGAGCAGTTAGCTTAATTTAGGATGTTTTTTACAGAGTTGAGCAATGTGGTTATTTGCGGACATATCTTGTTAATTTCTTGAATGCATCGAACACAGGATCCAAATCCAACCTCTCCTACCTCACATAAACCTAACCCTACCATCTCCACCCTTTGTTCTGCAGTGAGTGACTATTGAATGCATTGGTCAATCAGAAATGTTTTAATTGGGAAGAATTCACTCACTGTTGAAAACTTGTGAATCATCTCATAACAGTTCAGACGTGATGTAGATTAGAGAGGCATTATGCAGTTTAGAGAGATTCATTGATTTATATTGAATGTAGTACGTAATATTGGTTTCGGCAATTTATGACTGGCTTGTATATAATCCCCCTTTTCTTTCTTAATGCGTCTTGACATTTAGTGGTAACAAATCCAAAAATGGATACATTTCAATCTTTTTTTTTTCTTGATCCCTGGCTCAAGACTTAAATGTCTCTTGCCTGTCATGTTTTTTACAGGGATGCACACACATTCTTCAATCTGATACTCATGAGAGCACCTAGAAATATGGTTTTGTCCTCACACTATACATAGCGTGACCTAGGGTTGGGTATCGTTTAGGGTTTTTTTGATACCGGTGCCAAAACGATACTTTTAGAACAGTTCCGGTGCCTGAATTGATACTTAAAAAAAATAAAAATGGTAACACTTTATAATATCTGCACACTATTAATCATTAGTGAAGCATTAGTTAACAGTCGGTTCATCCTTTATAAAGCATTGTTCCAACATTAATAGTCATTAGTTAGCAGTTTATTAATACAGCTGTAAATGCCTTGTTCTTGATTTATAATCTTATCTATAACAAAGGAGATTTAAAGGCTCGTTATATTCTAAACAGAACAAATAAAAACAACACAGAGGGATAAAAAACGATTTCAAGATGCAAAAAAAAATTAAACTGTACTTTACTGAACTGTACTGAAACTGAAATCCACGTTTTGATTTGGTTGGGTACATACCGGTTTCTTAGCTACCGGGACCATGATGGTACCGGGTTTCGGTACCCAACCCCAGCGTGACCTATTAAATATATCTCTAAAAATATTTTTAAGTAATGTATTTGTAATAAATAAATAAAGTGCACTAAACGCAATTAAATATACAATAAACTTTTTATTTCTGTTTTATTTATTTATTTATTTATTTTTTTAATAATTTTCAAGCCTAAACTTTAACTGTGTGTCTTTGTGAAAGTGAAACTACTTTGTTTGTACTTTCAAATAAGGAATAACTAGAAATCAGTTGTCTTCACAACATTGTTCCAGAACAGTTCAACCCAAATATTTAAGTGTGTTCAGCACATTTATAGAGGGGGGGGACTCCTTAAATCCAAGAGTGTAGCAATTCTACCTCTGCAAGGACAGCCTGGCGCTTCTGACTCGCAACATTTAAGTAAGTTACGTTTTCTTATTAAAAGAACCTGCTACTTACTATTCAAGCACAAGTTTTGAGCAGTGAAGGTAGTGCTTGTTGTCTGTTGTCTCTCTGATCACGAATGGAGATGTGTTATGTGTAATGTTATTGTCTTGGTGTCATAGTGCCAGGACACGGCGTTTCCATGACATTGTGGTATCCGTTTGATTTAAAAAATGTACAGTATGTGGAAAAATAAAGTATTTTCTGCACCTCTAAACCGTATAAACAAATTGCATTACACCAAATCCACAAAGTAATGTTCTTTTTAGCAACATCATATGACCCCTTTGATCCAAAATGGTAATTGTGCATTAACAGCTGTCAACAACGTCTGTGATCTGAACATATTTACCTGACACTTTTTTTTTTCATTTTACTTACACACCAGTTATGTGCATCTCTTTATGTATGTGTTTGACGTAATAAGAACAAAGCCAATTTTGTTTCATGTAATGACAGCTATACATTTTTTTTTTATTAAAATCAATAAATACAATAAAACATATGCAACTATAATGTATAAATAATTACCATACCATTATTTTTGTTGGGATTATAGTAAGTAGCCATTCAAAGCTGGATTGTAAGCATTGCTATTTTTAATATGATTTAATATTGATTATTCACTACTTAATTTTCATAATCTGTCATATTGTAGACGCATTCAGCATAAAATAATAATCAAAATATCAAATTAAAAACATACTACTGCTAACAATAATAATAATAATAATAATTGTCATCTTTTTATGGGCAGTGTATCAGTGTTCGGTATTTCTACAACCTTATTCTTGGGCAACTTCATGAAGGTCACAGGTGTCAGTTATGGCAGAAGCATTATAAACACGATTTTCAAAAATCCTCACCAACTGTGTACCTGTAGTAACTCCCCATAACTTGAGCGAGTGAGTCACATGAAAGGACGAGAGGAGGAGATATTCAACGGCTGTGTCTGTAGGGGCTCAGGGGGTGCAGACGTGACCGTGTCCCCAATACAGCTCCACAGAAAAGCTCACAGCCGCCTTTGAGATGGAAATGTTAAGGAGGTAGCGAGGGTGTCCAAGGCAATATGAATTATTCAAAAGAACCTTTTGAGTCTTGACGGTCAATATCTGTGACTGAAAGGAAAGACAAGCTCAGAACCGCGGTTCTCAGAATGGGATTCTTAGATCTGAAAGTATGAGCTGGTTTGTCTGTAATAGGCATTTCTGTCAGAGCCGTGAGATGTGAACTAGGTTACAACCAGTTTGGCATGAGAATGTGTGCGAGGATCAGGCTTCGTGTTACGTTGATAGCACAATCGTGTTCGCACACAATGCCATGAATGCATGTTTCATGTCTCTTCATGTTTCCATGAAACATGAGTGGCCTGTCATAGATTTTATATCAAGAAAGGCAGGATAATCTCTTTCTTGGTGAATCAGGTGCTTTGTCATAACTTTTATTATAAGTTTTCTTTGAGTTGAACAGGCTATAAATTACACAATTTGCACTTTTTTAATTTTATTTCAAGGGTTAGTACACACAGAAAGTTGAAGTTCTAGCATTTATCAACCCTCATATTATTCTAAATCCGTGAGATTTTTGTTCATTTTCAAAATGGAAAGTAAAGTTACTTTTTTGGAAAGTAAAATGTCAAGCTTTATTCCTGAAAGATATTGGTTGATATTGGATATATAATGCTTTTTAGAATTGTTTAATTCAGGCTTTATTCACGTAACCATTAATGGACATCAGCTATGGTAAATGGAAGTTCAAAAGTTCTTGCTTGAGAGTTTTGGTTACACTTTCATTGGGTGTATAAGTTATACAGTGTGAATAGCTTACCGCAAGAGTAAAAAGTGTTTCCATTACAGATTTGTGCAAAACTTTGGTGATATTTGGTAAATGTCGAATAAAAACTATTACGAATTGATTGCGTTTCCATTAACCAATGTTATTCGACTAAAACGTAACCTTTTGCCTCTCTCGATAAGTCATGGCAATGGATTTTATTTTCGAGATTAGATGGATTTTAGATATGTTTGTATAAAGGAGGGTGTATGCATGTATCTTTACTGAAGCGGCATGGAGAGATACTTGAGAAACCTGTGAGGTTTCTGGAATAAATGCAAGCAACAACTGAGTGGCTGCGATCAGCTTCAGTGTCCGTATCAGAGCCGCAGTCATATGCAGTGTAAACGGTCTAAGAATTAATGGTAGGCAAGAACGTTTCTTGGAAGTTACAGTACATTGAAGAACGATCATATGATTTTTTTTTTTTACATATGCCATGTGACCTGTAAATGTGAAAAACCTATTTCCATTGCAGCTTTTCTAAAAAAATCCCTTTTTCGAATTGCCTTAAAATCTAGCTTACAAAGTGTAAAACTTTTTGCGATATTTAGGAGTCTAAATATTCAATTCGTACACCAAGTGTACACCCGAATCAAATAAATACCAAATCATACAAGATATGAATAGAGACGTTAATACATGGGAGTTCATCTGTAGCTGGTTTCAGGGTTACTGTTGGTCTGAGCTTACTTCAACAAAGAACACGGTTGTTTGGGCCGCCACGGGCTTTAAGAAGTTGAACTTGCTGGTTTTCAAGCAGTTCAGCCCAGCAGCAACAGCATATTAAGAAGATGAAAGCCAAATGCGGTAGTTTAATGTTATTACTGACGTGAGTGAGAGAAGATCACAGCTCAAGACAGTCTGCCTCTTGGTGATAATTTCTCATTCTTTCATTCTTTTTTATTTAAGACCAAAACAGAATTACTTAGTGAATTAAGGTCTTTTATTTTTTGATATCTATCTGACACAGTTTTAAAGACTAAAAAGAACACACAAACAATATGGTGCTTCGAAAGAGTACTTTGTTTCTCAGCTATGGATTGGAGTGTTTACAATAGCATACTAACTTATACATATTTTTGTACACTTGCGTAGAATGTAAATTGCCTTTATCAAAAATAGTAGGTCATCTAGTATTTTATAAAGTGAGCAGCATTGCAACAAAACATTGTTTTGCACGATCCTATGTGCATGACTAGAGTTTCCATTTCCAGTGTGATAAATGACCCAGAGGTTATTACAGCCTTTTTTTTAACACACATTGTTTGGTCAGACTGCCAAATGTTTCAACTGTTTTACACAACATATAATTATAAATACAAATTAGCCTCTGACATTTGGTAAACTTAAAAAAAAATTGACAAAGTCTGCTCTCTGTGTTTTGTAAGTTCATGCTACATGTCTATTTAATGTCAAACCAAGTTTATGGAGCATATTTAATTAAATGTATATTATATTATTATATAAATGTATTTTATATTAAATGTATATTATATTATTATATGATTATAACTCTCTTTCTTTTTCTATATGTGTATATATATATATATATATATATATATATATATATATAATATTATAACTCACTTTCTTTATATATATATATATATATAAAATAAAATGAAATATTTTTAAGAATTTATTTTCATAAACAAACATTCAGCACTAATTACGCTATTTAAATGGAATAGAATTGTGCATAAGTGTGTGAATTGGTACGCAAATATGAAATATGGCTGCAGCATATATTGAAATGAAGACAATATTTTGATATGGCTTGATGTGATTATCGAATTTTGAAACCTGAAGGGCCATGCTCGAAAAACCCCTGGACAGAGTGTACTTGGCACAGAAATGCTCTGTCATATGTCCGAATTGTTTTTTTTTTTTTTTCCTTGGCCATGTTTAGCGTGAGAATCCACACGCTAGTGCATTTTCGTTTTAAAATGCATAACTTTTGCTACGGTTGCGGCTATCATTTACACTACCCATTTACTTTCGAAAAAGCTGCAGAGCCTGTTTTTGTTTGGAAACAATAACATAATGCACCTTGTTGTACCCATAGATAGGTATTGGTAGATACTAGTGATGGGAATAACGGCGTTATAAATAAACGGCATTACTAACTGCGTTACTTTTTTCAGTAACAAGTAACCAAATGAGTTTCCACGTTACAACGTCGTTACCGTTACAGACAATAAAATGTGGCATTACTATAATTTATTATAATATTGTTAGCATTTTATTTTTCAGTCCATCTCAATGGATGTGCAGTGTAGCTGTATTTGACGTACCATAAACTCGGTGAAGACGCACGGGTCGCCATAACTTTGTCTCACACACAAAGAAAGATAAAGAGCATATAATGCAGACTTAACACGCTACATGTAAACGATATTCTTTGTCGTATTTTCCAGTCAAAATAACGAATTTCCTTTGGAATTCCTTTGTGCTCATGTATTATTGTCCCTGTTTTGATTTCAGCAAATCAATTTGAGCAAAAACATACTACGTGATTAATATTCACGAACCCAGCAACTCAATTGACAACCATTACAACTTGGTGCGTTTAACGTTGTTATTGGTAGTAGAATTCGTAGTAGTTTTGTTATGTTTTGCCCACCGGTTAGTTTCATTAATGTAACATTTGATATTGGGGGCATCCAAATTTGCTGTTTGATTTTTATTTATTTATTTCACGCAATAGTTACTTTCCATGGTAATTAGTTGTAACTCAGTTACTAACTCAGTTGCTCTTTGTGAGAAGCAACAAGTAACTATAACTAATTACTTTTTTAAAGTAATGTGTCCAACACTGGCTCATTTGATCGTTCTGAGCACATAGACGCGTCTGCGATTTTATAGGGGTTTTATTTGAGGGACCGTATAGGCCGTAATTATTGAAAAACCTATGTACACTAGTGAAATAAAAAAAAATATTCATCAACCTTACTGAAATTCATTCATATGTATTATTGAAATAGCTCTTACATACATGAGTGAAAGCATTCATCTACTTTCATTCATTTGCGTAACCAGATATGTGCTTTTTCTGAAGAAAATGTGAGTGCTGCTTGCCGTGTCAAAACCTGTCCCTCTGTGTCTAGGTGGTTGCTAGGGTAACCAGAATGGATTTAGGGTGGTTACTATGTGATTGCTAGGGTACTTAGGGTGGTAGCTAGGGTAATCAGGGTAATCACCCTAGGAACTTAAACCAAAACAGACATAGTCTATAGATACATGTGGGTTTTTAATTTCATTTATACTAAGAAGCAATCATTGGGGTGTCATTATTGTCAGCTGCCAAGTTGCTTGCGAGCAACTAAACAATGTGCCCTAGCAACCTTTTAGCAAGGCCTATATCTTTGCATTAGAATATTGTATAGACTAGTGTTGTCCCGGTACCAAAATTTCATTATTCGGTACCAATACCAGTAATAATCCACGGTTCTCTGTACCAATTTCGGTACCAAAGCAAAACACAAAAACACTTTTATACAAGAGGACTTTAATTTAATCAAACAGCGCAAACTATATTTCATAGCATAGAACTGCTTTTCTGATGGACCGATTTTAAAGATACAAACATTAACCCTACATTTGTTCTCTAACACACATATTTT
>JAUMHI010000058.1:1453299-1467087 GCA_032359435.1 Enteromius unitaeniatus | reverse complement strand
TTAATACATTCAACAACAAAACACCTCAATCTCTTAGGAGTCTTGCTTGTCTCTGCGTCTCGGTCTGATGACGCTCATTCAGGGCGGGTCTGAGGTAAGACACCAGTTCAGTCTGTGTGAAACGCTGCTGTCAATCAACTATTGTGGGAGTGGCCTCTGTCTGTGTGACGCTTGTGTGATGGATCTTTATCATTGTAGGGTGGTTGTGTACATACACTCCCAACACACATTTCAGTCCACACAGCTTGAAAAAGTGCATGTACCACCGTATGACCCCTTATATAAACCTGGCCAGCCTTAAAAGCAAACCAGTCATTTTGAAGCTTACAGTTTTGATAAGGCTTGCACCATTTTGTCTTAAGTATGCGCTCAGTGTCCCATGGGCACTTTAGATTTAACATGTCTGCAAACGTTTTAGTATTATTTGTGAGAGTAAATGAACATTTAAAATGGTTCAAAATGTTAAACATTTTCTGTCACATTTCCTTCAGTGTTAGCTGTGTCTGACGGTGATCTCTGTTGTGTGTAGGGAGCAAGCCTTGCTGACAGCACGCAGTTCTCCAGTGTTTGGCCGACACAGAGATTATGAGCGCATCCGTTACCCTCACGTTTACGATTCTTACGCCGAAGCCATCAAGACCTCAGCATTTGTTGGAGGATCCAAGGTAAGATCACACCCGCTGCTCACACGCGCCCCACTAATCTGACTCTTCTATGTGTAAGGACACAGAGGAAAAATAAATCTCCACTCTTAAATACTAAATCTCTCCCTAGTGCTTTGTTTACTCAGCATCATGCCAATCTGTTCAATTATATCACATTATCACACACTAGATTACCTAGAGCCTTTGTTTTTAATCCAGTTTTTATGATGTCTTAATTAAAATTCCTGCTGCAGGCCATCTTCCAGCGATTGAAATGAATTCATCTGGGCCTCATCTTTTTCCTGCGGGTGGGGTGGAACAGGTGGTTTAGGGCCAGGATGATCAAGAGCTTTTTTATCACAAAAACATATATATGAGCAACACAACTGTTTTCAACATTAGTAATTAATAAGACATTTTCTTGAGCTGCAAATCGGCATATTAGAATAATATGTAAAGGATCATGTGATACTAAATACTGGAGTAATGGTGCTGAAAATTACATAGTAAATTGCATTTTAAAATGTATAAAGATTTGAAATGCCATAACTGTATATGTAAATTGTACAATGCATTGTATAAGAAGTATTTAAACTGCTATATATATATATATTGCTTTATTTAAACATTCACAACAGCTGTAGCTTAGAAGAACAATATGTGAGTAAGACGAGTAGCATTGCCAGATATGATGAAGTGTGGTGTTGTCTACTGTGATCAACAGCTGAATATGACACATTCATTAGTTCAGCATATGCTCTCAGTTTGGTGAAAATGGGTTGTAATTATAGGAGCTGGAGGAAATGCAGCGTGCTAAAATTAGCTATTTATTCTCCTATTCTATAAATGGTTTTTATCACAGAAAATACTCAACCCACCGCATTTTACCACTCAAAGTAGATGCACAGAGATGTGTTCTGACTGCTATTTTTACAGCTGAAGCTCTTATTGGAAGTTGCTTTCTGCTGTAATAAAGCTCACTGGCGTCCGCAGCTCTCAATATTGGTCTTGACTGTTTGGTTGGAGACGGTTGCCGTGAGCTAATGCATGATGAAGGTTTAATTGTATGTGTTTTTGTGTAATTATGTCCTCTCCGCTGTGCCGGCAGATGCTGCTGCCTGAGGGGATCAGAAGAGAGAATAATAAGATGTATGAGGAGGTTGAGATCCCCCCCAATGAGCCAATGCCCATTGGCTTTGAGGAGAAACCTGTGTACGTCTCCGAGCTGGACGAGGTCAGTGGCGGCTTATTTACAGCTGTTGACATTTATCAGTGCGTGTGTTCACACTCCATGAGCTTTTCTTAACTAATCACACTCGCTTCTCCTGTTTATATTGACTGATGGCATTATGCCTAAATTCTCCTCCACATGATGTCGGATGCAGCATGTGATGGTTTTGCAGTAGTGGGTTATGTTTGTGTTTTGCTCTGTGAAGTGGAGTGCTGTCTTAACTTGTCAGCCCAGCTGGCTACATAACAACTCACTTTTGCACTGATGAATGATATACCAGTTAAAATGAAGAACTGGCACAAATATAACAAGATGACTACACTGTGCTTATAAAAAGATGGATACGGTCACCTTTACATCAACACCACTAACCTAAACCCAGGATGGATCCGTGCTTTCACAGCAGAAATCAGAAATCGTCAGACCAGACCACCTTTTTCCAATCTTCTGTTGATTCATTTAATGTTAAGACGTAAGGAAAGAAGATACTTTGAAGAATTCTGGTGACCAAACAGCTGCCTTTGGCTTTCGTAGTATGGGTAACACATTTTATAGAAGCAAAAGTTATTCCTTTACTTCTGCTGTAATGCTACTTTTGCATATAATCAATGACACAACTTGTGTGCAATGCTTTTACTATTAAAAAGAAACAAAAAAAGAAGCCTACTGTCAGCATTTTATCACCAGCATTCTTCAGAATACAGAATTACTCTTTTTACTGTAACGATAAAATAAGTACAGGTTTGGTCAACGTGAGGGACTTATTTAAAAAAAAAAAAACTTTTGACAGGTGTATTATTGATCAAGATTAAGAATATTGTGTTTAAAACTTTTTCTTATGTGTCAGGTAGATAACTACCCTATATCAGGATAATTTCCCATTTATCCCACAATTCAATGACTATTGATGCACATTTCTGTCTGTTCAGGGCTCTAGACTAACTTTTTGCACTGGTTGCACTGGTGCGCCTAACTTCTTTTCTTATTTTTTTTTAATCGCTGTCCATATAGACTTGTAAATGATTCGCTAACAACATAAAGTTCTTTATTTGAAGCACAATTCTACAAGAAAGGTAACTTACTTACCATTTACTACCCATATCAAGAGTTTATAATGCAGTCTATTTATTTCTTTTTATTTTTTAATTTTTAAGTCTAAGAATATTATGGTTAATGCAGTAACGAGACGGTAGGCATATTATTGACATAGGCTTCATGACATGGCTTACCTTGGGCATGAGCATGCTTGACCTCATTCTATAAATATCATTGCTGTACGTCGGGTTTACGCCAAAAAACAATCAGTGCTACCAACCTTTCCACAGAAAAACAAACAGTGTTCAACCAATCACCGGAATAATTGTGGCATATCTCAGACCCTAGGCTGACCATAGAGACGCGTTTTTTTTTTTTTTACAGACGATTTATGGGGCAGGCAGCGAGCGGATCGTGAAGAAAGGTCAGCTGAATCGGACGCTGAATTCTTACACAGCGTTGTTATATTACCTCAAAGTAGCATACAAGTAAATGGACATTTTAGGGCATGTATAGTACATTTTGGGTACTATATTGGCCAGTAGAATGAATTATAGAGGGAGTGTGTGATACAAAAACTAATATCTACATTTTTTTTTTCTGGGATTTTTTTCTTTTCTTTTTTTTGTTTTGCTGAGTATAATATTGTGCTGGTACCTTAAAACCACTGTAGACAGCTGACTCATAAGGGTTTTGATATTCTTCTTGGTCAGTTCACACCTATACTGTATGAATGAATCTTTTTCAATGAGTTTAAACAGTTTTTAACATTTGATGGAAATTTTTACGTTTAAAGATAGGTAAAAAAAACACACATTGTCTTTTGAGTCAAATTCTGACGTTTAAAGAGTGAATTTCCTATAAGACATTCGGACAGTTAATACGCAAATGAAGTCAGTATCAACACAAATAATATTAGCAGTGCAGAGGAAGCAAAGAAGCTGCATCTGAAGTGGAATTTAGATGGAATTACCCCCTGTTTGATGCAGTACAGAGGGATATAGAATTATTTAATCTGCAGTTACAAATACAAATAATGTTTTGATGCATTGAAACATTGACTACTGATATTTAAAATGCGAATGCAGAGCCGTAACCACCATACACATTAAAGGGAACAAGTCCCCTCCCCGATAATTAGAAATGGCCAAATGTTATATTCATTGAAGCCAACTACTCAACTTGTGCGATATGGCCATTTTTTTCATTTTTCTGCATCTGTTTGTCTGTCCCAACAAAGCTGTAAATTTAGTTACTTCACAAAAACACCTAGTTGCTGATTAATATAATGTAGTGTCGACACAGGTTTCTGTGTGTGAGTGTGTTCAGATTCACAAGGCAGGGCAAGGCAGACTCACTGATTGGTAAAGTCTTGAGTTTAAACAGATTGATTGGTCATGCCTGCTGGGTTGCCTTGTGTCTTCTTTATTGTTCTGTGAGGCTCAGCTGTTAATGGGTTTTAATTCATCATTCGGTCTTTAATACACTTTTTTTCCACGTATGATGTTGATTAAGGGTTAATGAATCAGGCAGAATTTTACCTTCTCCACCTTACTCGTTCAATCAAACAGACTGTATTTGCTAATGGGTGGTAATAAATTATTTGGGGTGATATTATATGAATATTTTTCAATTTGGGTTGGTATACCCCTGACAGGTTTTAAATATGGGACAGAACATACCAAGCAAGTTTAATCCATAATGGTAGGGTTTTTTATTTATATATATATATGTACGATACATTTAAACTTACTTAATACATAATTTAGAAGTAAAATGAAACATTTAAAAAGCAAGGCAAGTGTAATCAAGTGTTATCCCTTCTCTTCCACCTGCCCCGCTTTCTGCTGACAGTTTAAAGATACCATTACTGACTCATAACCTGCCCATAAAGACTTCATTTAACATCTCTAGTAATTAGATCCAGTATCTTTATGAATAAAATAATTTTATGCAAGGAATCAAACTAACTAACTAGCTCCTAGAAATTTTTTTTAATGATTATCTTGGTAATACATACATTTAATTGCTTTTATTTTTTCTCTCGAGACCTTTCTAGGGACATAAGCACCTGCTACAATCTCTGTGTGCAGTGCATTTTTTCCCACTCACTGTAGTCATGTTTATTGAACTGATCTAAATAAACCTAAATAAATCCTAAAGCTGTTTATTTTTCGATTTTCATGAGGAAATAATAATAATAATTAATAACAATCCATGCTTTCATTGTGGCCTGGAACTCGAAATAAGTTACTAAAACCAAAATACATTGCACAGAATCCCAATGTTCCACCAGCTGCTTTTGTGACAGGTGCAGTTTCACAGAGAGATGGAGAATGACTCATCTGCAGCGACACAACGACCTTGTCTGTTTTGTCACAAATATGCTAGGAAAAACAATGGAATAATCCATTATCGTAATAGGGAAAAAAAGTTGCAATTTTTCAGTAGAAACAAATTCGATATTTTCTATTGTATTCTCTTTAAATAATGTCTTTCAGCAAGGCTTTTCTCTTCCAAACACATGGTTATGAATATAATACAAAGTACCGTTGATCTGCGTGAATCTATTGAAGTTCTCAGCATTTGAATCTACATAGACAAAAGCATCTTTTCCATATTCAGATATTTACATTTGCCCTCCTACTCGTCCACTAAACAGCCTGCAGGTGTGTGTGTGTGTGTGTGTGTGTGTGTGAACGACGTACACTCCAGTGGAAGAGCAGACGTCGCTTGAAGCTGCGGCTTTTAGTGGCTGCCACTGGTGTCAAACATAATAACTGCTCTGAGGGAGCGTTTAAAAGCAGGAGGGGTCAAACTACTGCCCTAATGGAGACAAAAATACGCTTGACTTGCCCGCTGCCGCCCACTTGAGAAACCCAAGCAGCAGTTGAAAAATGAAAGCAGAAGAAATGTCCCATCTCCGTTGTTATCGCGGCACAAGATCTCAGATCATCGCTCATTTCATGTGTGGCTAACGCAGAGGACGTGATCTGGAATCGGCTTGAACTCGTCCTGCGGCGCAGAGGGATTGTGTTTGTGTGTTTTGGTTAAAGAAAAGCCAGCAGAATATCCGTATCTCCTCGGTAAGAGGGTAAATATAAGAATGGACAGCACAGATTTATTTTCTGGCCCCCGTGGGGCTCATTTCCCGCGTTGTGTTTTCCTCCCTTTCAAGAAACCATTAATTAAAGCGGCAAGCTTCACGGCGTAATCAATGATGCACCCACCTTTCGTCCTAAATTTGGCTGTGCGGACGGTATTCTTTTTCCTTTCCTTTTGTTCTTTTTTTTTTCTTTCTTATTTCTTTAAGACGTTACACAGCTATATATCGCAGGTTAAGCAAACATCAAGAACAAGTACGATTTCACACCAGTTTCATCATAATCGCCTTGTCTTCTGGGTTTGTTTTTGTGTCTGCAGCTTGAACGGATCACTCTTCACGTCTGGAGTGAACGACAGAGATTGATATAAGCGGTGTGAATTAGTGGGAGTGGAGAAGTGCCTCTATTCATTAACTAAAGCCTTCGCAACTCAGAAACAAAGTGCTTCCCTTTTATAAAACAGTGGCGCAAAAAGGCTAATACATCTTTATGTGCTATTAGGGTCTTTTGAGCGGCAGGCCTGGAAGCGCGTCTGTTTTTTTTTTTTTTCTTCTTCTTTTTTTTTTTTTAAGTGCTGTGCGATTGTCATTTATTGAAAGCCATAATGGGCAACAGGGACACGGCTGCTCAACGTGCCTTTAATAGCTGTGTGAAACATTAAAAGTGGGGAATTTATTAGGAAGCCTTTTAACTAATGAATCTCAAGCACTGCTGTTTTGCTGTACTCGCACGGTAAAAGCCTTTCTAATTTCTGTGAAGAAATATATGAGATAGCCTCCTCCGCAATGAGTGAAAATCAAAACACATCCACGCTTCAAGTACAATAAAGTGATGAACATGCAAAGTGTTGTCTCACAGCCATGACATGAAATGCTTTTATTGGTGGAAGTGTTGCAAGTGTTTGTTTACCATGACGTGTAATGTAAGTAATAGCAATCAGCATAGATACATTTTTCTCAAATATTTTTGAAAGGGGAGCGCTAAGCTGTTCTTGGGGGGCGTTTGATTAAGGCGAGTTTACACCAAAGATGTAAGGGATTAACTTGCAAAACAAAATTTGCCACAAGTGAAATAAAATGTGTCATGGATGTAATGTGGCATTCAATTACACACATAAAAATCGAATATATATGCGAGCCGCTGAGGATGACACAGCCAGACGACGACAGACTCCGCCCCTTCCCTGGACCCTCATCCCTTGAACACTCCCTGACCTTCACGTCCCAGGAGCACAATGAGGACACCAGTTCCCCTTTTATTTTGGACACTTTTTTTTCCCTTTGGACAATTTGTTTGGTCATTTTGTTAATAAAAAAAGGCTCTCCGAGGCCTGACGCCACACCCACTTTGTCTGTTATTGGTGACTATATATATATATATATATATATATATATAAAAAAACTAAACACTAAAATAACACATCCTAGATCAAAATGAATGAAATATTCTTATTAAATACTTTACATAGTTGAATGTGCTGACAACAAAATCACACAAAAAATGTATTAACCCATGGAGGTCTGGATTTGGAGTTACTCAAAATTGAAGTGGAAAAACTCACTACAGGCTGATCCAACTTTGATCAAAGTCAAAATGAGGCTCAGTAGTGTGTGTGGCCTCCACGTGCCTGTATGACCTCCCTACAACACCTGAGCATGCTCCTGATGAGGTGGAGGATGGTCTCCTGAGGGATCTCCTCCCAGACCTGGACTAAAGCATCCGCCAACTCCTGACAACAACTCCTGTGGATGGAGCGAGACATGATGTCACAGATGTGCTCAATTGGATTCAGGTCTGGGGAACGGGCGGCCAGTCCATAGCATCAATGCCTTCGTCTTGCAGGAACTGCTGACACACTCCAGCCACATGAGGTCTAGCATTGTCTTGCATCAGGAGGAACCCAAGGCCAACCGCACTGGCAAATGGTCTCACAGGGGAAAAATAGGGATCTCATCTCTGTACCTAATGGCAGTCAGGCTACCTCTGACGAGCCCATGGAGGGCTGTGCGGCCCTCCAAAGAAATGCCACCATTACTGGCCCACTGTCAAACCGTGATGCTGGAGGCCGCAGAACACTCTGTCACATGTGCTCAGTGTGAACCTGCTTTCATCTGTGAAGAGCACAGGGCACCAGTGCTGAATTTACCAATCTTGGTGTTCTCTGGCACATGCCAAACGTCCTGCACGATGTTGGGCTGTAAACACAACCCTCACCTGTGGACGTCGGGCCCTCATACAACCCTCATGGAGTTTCTGACTGTTTGAGCAGGCACATTTGTGGCCTGCTGGAGGTCATTTTGCAGGACTCTGGCAGTGCTCTTCCTGTTCCTCCTTGCAAAAAGGCGGCGGTAGGGGTCCTGCTGTTGGGTTGTCGTCTTTCATTTGCATGTAAAAATGTGGTGTTTGCTGACAAAAATTTCCATGCTATGTCAGAAAAAAAGGGAAATTCAATATATTTTTACAAAAATAGTGTATTTTCTCACTCTAAGATATAGATATTAGCCTATTGTTTTTTACTGATCGCTCAACTGATGAGAAACACTGAGAAACAACTCACTTGTCTGTGCTATAAATATGAAGAACATACTGTAAATTTTTCAATTTTTAAGCTGATAAATCACAATCTTCTGCACTGCTGAATGTTTCTATGTGAACGCCGTTATACATTATGTTAGATCTTGTATAGACTGTGTGAAAGTGCAGCACATTAGTTTAGAGCAGAGATTAGCTATTTGTACAATAAAATGTTTAAAATGTGAATTGACTCGATCAGTTTTGAGTATCCATATGCTTATGATTTAACCTCCATCACCGTCATTATAACCTTCAGCTTCTTTCTGATTTGAGTGATCCAAACTAGCTAATGATGTTTGATGCTGGAATTCTTGATTAAATGCAGTTATGTTTTAAAAAATCCACTTCTCAATCCAGTTAGAAATCACACCGCTCACTCTGCCAGAAATTGGAAGAAAAAATCTCTCCTGTAAATATTCCCCTGTGAATAGATTACAAACAGAAATTTCTTTTAAGAAAGTCTTTTTGAATTTGGGTTTTTTTTTGAATATAGCTTTTTGAATAAAAAAAGCTATATCTTTAAAAAATGACCAATATAACACAAGTCCTCATAAAAACAAAATAATCAACTTTAGTAATCAGTAAAGACAATAAGGCTGAAAAATCTTGACCTAATTAATGGTTAGGGGGCGCTGGCCTAAAAAAGGTTGAGAACCACTGATGTGTAGCTTTCTTCCCCACTACTGTTGGTCTTCTCATTAAGATTTCAGAAATTGAGATTCTAGATTGATTCAGTTCAACAATTAACTTTCAGTGAAATTGCTTGTGCAAGTTCAATTGTGTTCTCCTAATAAGAAGCCCTCCTTTAGGGAACCTAATCGCTGTGGTCATTCGGAAGAAGCGCTTGACAAACAGAAATGCATTTGGCAAGTTTGAAAAACTGGTTACACTTGATGTCAAATAGACATTGACAGATGTAAACATGTAGCAGTGATAGACACTTGTAAATAGACTCCGTTATGAGACTGCTAATATATAAACTTCTTGTGCTTTATATGTACATTATATATAGCATCCGAAGCTTTTTTGAAAAATCGCTTACCCTGCTTTTAAAGGATTATTTGTGATTAATTTGTTTTTATTTATTTATACAATTTTAAGGTTTGTGTTATTTAATGTTAATTACTTGCCTGTCGGTTTGTGGTGTATTTTGCAGTGTTCACGTGTTGCTTATTACTGCATTTAATTTAATAAAAATAGTTTCATTTAAAAAGGTTGATTACAATAAATACTATTTTTCCCAATGTATTTTATCATTGAAGATAAATTTGAAAAAGTGTAAAAATCTTCGTTCTTGCGAACCCAGTGTCTCATCTTGCCACACCCCTACACGACAATATTTTAAAGGGGTAGCAAATAACATTTTAATTCTGTTAGCTCGAGTTTTAGTAGATAAGCAGCAATGTAAGCAAACACTATTTTTGTATGTATGGTAAATACTCCAATCCTTGTTAGATCTTGTGATACATAAAGCATTGCAATTCCATGATTTATTCCTTTTCATTTGACTGCAGTAGATTTTTTATGACAGGTGACTTTCGAGTGACATTGCTTACAAATTGCAGGTTTTATCTCCAGCTTGTTCTTCCCAGTAATGCTGTAAAAACCAAAATGAACACAGATGCTCTTTCTGAATATAAAAAAAAAAAAACATCTTAAATTTGTGCAGCTGTGCTGTCGTTTACTTCATCATTTTCACCCGTCTGCTCTCAGATGAGAGCACTAACGAATTATGCATGTGTAATGAATATGCAGTGTCAAATGCTTGAAATGGAAAATAATAACTGGATTTACATTTCCAAAGGAAATAACTGGGCTTGCAAAGAAATAAAAAATAATAGGGTGAAAGTTTTGATGGTAAGTCTAGTCTTTAACATGCCACTTTAATTCATTTCAGCTCTGTGATAATGCGGTGTTAATTTCCTTCATTTATTCATATAGTGCAAATATCAAAGAGTGTACGTTTGTCTGGTTTACATGGCCCTGTTATCCCAGGCTAGATACTCTAACTACACCAGCTATTTACAAATAGCATCTTTTATTAGTATTGTGTATATATATATATCTTTGTTATTCGAATAGATACACATTACAAACAAACTTAATATGAATAAAACAAACAGTGCTTTTATTTTTCAGGAAGAGTAGGTGTATTCAGCAGTATTGAAAGGTGAAACACTATACACTTCTACACTTCATTTACTCACTCTCAACTCGTTTTTATCTGTATGAGTTTCTTTTTTCTGTTGAACATTGTGTTAAATTGTTCAGTTACTCAAAATATCTTATTTTGTGATTAGCACAAGAAAGAATTGGGACAACATGTAAGTGAGTAAATAATGGCACAATTATAATTTCTGCTTGTTTAGCTCTGTCCCTTTAAGAGCTGCATGTTTTTCTCTTGATTGTTTACTTCCCTTTAGACAAAAGCAACTGTGTTTAACGCTGTGTTTGTGACAGTATTACCACAATCACATGTGATAAATATCTAAATTATCGACCTTGATCAAAAATCGTCATATCGCCCACCACTAGGTTACGTGAGACTAGCGTACAAAAAAAGTCTTCATTCAACCCAGCGAAAACCTTTTTACACTGTCTCAAGCACTCCTTATTCCCGTATTGTAAACTGGGAATAATAAATAATTAAATGAATGACCGGTTTAAATAACTTAAGCATCTTTTCATGATGTAGGGGTTTGGAGTGAGTGGGCAGAATATGCAAAAAAATATATATATGCAAAACTTTCACAAAAAAAACGATTTCATGGGATCTATTACAGTGTTCGTTCAGCCAAAAATGAAAATTCTGTCAGTAATTACTCACCCTCGTGTTGTTTCCAATCGTTGTTCATCTTCAGAACACAAATTAAGATATTTTTGATGAAACTGATCCATTCAAGGCCCAAGAAGGTAGTAAGGACATCAATACATTAGTTGTGTGCTGTTCTTTTCATAAAATTAAGGTTAAACATTGTCTACATTACTGGGCCTATTCTCTTTTATTCCGATGGTTGGGACTCAACGAATGCTATATTACTAGCTTTCATTAAGAGCTTGTTTATAGTCTAATCGTTTCCTGACTTTGTGGAGTCCCTTGTCTCTTTTGGAACTAGGATGTATTTTGTGAGCTTCATCAAACCCTAATTTGCAGTACAAGTAAAGATTCGAGATATTGACATCGTATCACCTACATGAGCTATTTGTACTTAGACCCCAATTATTATATTTCCAACTATATTAGCAATTATTTTTGAGGAGCAGTGCATTACAGATATCTTCAGTAAGTCGAGTCATATTACAAGCATGAATCAACTTCGAAGCATTCTCTTTACCCGTGTGGAATAGTAAACAGTCTGCTCATAGTACACACCGAAACAGAGAAACATCACTGATTAATCCCCCATGATTCCTAGCATTACATTGGAGATGGCTTTTTAATGGGCGGACCTTGAGGACCGTGAACAGACTTTAAGTATAAATAGAAGGGGAGAGCATTCAGTCCGCTTGAAGCATTTGGAACAACCCTTCTCCCATCATTCTGTGGACTTTCTGGACAACTGAGCACTCCCTTTTTTTGTTTCTCCATACCTCTTCTGCTTAGGAGAAATAAATGCCCCTCCTAGTTGCTGTTACTGCGCCTGTCATTTCTCAGATACTTTTGCTCGTAGGTGTGCGAGGTGTTGTTTGAATAAACGCGCACGAGTTGCATGTCTGCGTTTGTATCTCTGAAGCGGGTAATTTTGTGGCATGTGGGCTCGAGGCGGGCAGATAAGCTGTTTGCTAAAACTAACAATTAAAACTTGATCATGCTGTCAGTTCAAATGGAATGAAATGGAACCAAAAAGTAATTAAAAGGATAGCGTGCAAATGACAATTATATCTTTTAGCTTTCTATTACCAGCGCTGTGAATTTAATTATCGAGGCAGCTTGGCAAAAAAAAAAAAAAAAAAAGTGCATGCATAAACGCAGACTTTATGATAAGCAAGCTGCCTTTATACGGAGCGCTGTGCATTTTCTTGCTCATAGCTTTTTTTAAATCCAGCACAGTCAAAAAATCCAAGCGAGACGGTGCAGGTATTTAGATGTTGCTGTGAAATTATTGCTGGGGGCTATGTTGGTCCAATTAGTGTGTTTAAAGTCACGGGTGAGTTTCTGCTGTGTTCCCAGCTCACCCAGTCAGCACATATGGCCGAGGGCCCTTCATCCTCAGAGTTAATTAGACTGTCAGGATCCATCGGACTCACCGTGGACTCTCTCCTCCCCCCATGTACAGGTGGTCAGATATCTGGCTGCCCACCGTTTTAGAGCTGTTACTTAGCGGCGTGCACTCTCCATATGTCCTGTAAAGACAACTTTCATCCACTTTCGCTCGTTGGATTATATCATCGTAATTTCTGCAGATATATTTAGCACGCCTAAAGAGTTGGAGAGAGGGAAACGTGGTCAAGTGAATTGCTGGCTCCCCGCTGATGTTGGTTTTGCTCAGCGGCACTGCAAAGTAACGCTGCGAAACCGTCAGACTGAAAGTGTTAAGGGTGCTTTGGGCACAGACTGCAAGCATCTTGTGCGCTAGTTCGTGTAGGAGTAGAACGAATCGCTGTCCTGGAAACCATGCCATTTTCGCAGTATGGGTGCGATTGATACATTTTGATGGAAGGCTTACAGAAATAAAAGATGCAGATCACATATAAGTTGTTTTAAAGGGCTCCCATGTGCAATCTTTTGAGATTAAAAACTTGAAAAACTTGCAAGATCTGAAAACTTCGTATAGAGTCAGACAAAGAGCTGGAATGCGAACATAAATTATGATATCAAGATGTGAGCCAGCGACATTTACAATGTGAGTTAAGGGCCATTCAGATCAGCAGTAAGAACTATACAGATAGTGCTCGAGATCTTTGCCTTTATTTCCAAGGACGGATACTGTAAATTTGTAATAATCATTCTAATTCCATAATAATTCCACTTTCTTCCAACTGTATTAGCAGTTATTTTTGAAGAAGCAATTCGAGATCTTGAGTGAGTTAAAGGTGCTCTACGCGATGTTGCAGGATTTAAGCTCGATTTCATTTTTATCTCAAAACGCATGCATAACCCCTCGATCGTCTTGCTGTCTGCCCTCTGAAAAAAACCCGGTCTCGAAGGACAACACAGAGGCTGCAATACCGAAACAAACACTATGGGCACAGGATGTGA
>JAUMHI010000058.1:1409906-1428944 GCA_032359435.1 Enteromius unitaeniatus | reverse complement strand
TTAAGTGACGTTTTTCCACACCTGCCTGTTACGGAACTGGTTACTACTAAATGTTACTACTTCCAACCCTAGACAACAACCGAGAAGACGTAACAATTTAAAATAAATACATTAATAATAATAAAAGATAACTTTTAAATATTTTTTCACAAAGGATTATGAAAACTTTAAAGGAGAAAAATTCCCTTACCCTTAGTTCACCCAAGAGGTAGATGAGGTGTTTTTTCTTTTCTTTTTTCAAGTGTTTTGGAGAGATTTAGCATTAAATTGCTTGCTCACCAATGGATGCATAATATTGAAAATTGGACGGCTTAGTTTAAAATGAACCGTTGCTAACGTAACAATCGTACGTATGATACATTTAAAACAATGAGCTGTAGAACTGCACAATACACACAATGCTTGTTTTTTCATTTGCGGTTTGAAATTCCACTAAAGGCCCTAACTGTGAAATCATTTGTTTTCAAATAGAACAGAAAAAAGTGCTTCAAGCAACTGCGCATCTCAATTCACATTGATTCAATACATTGTGATGCACCACACTATCTTAATTTAATCATGATTTAAACTGCACGTGAGAGAAAGAGTGTTAGAGAGAGAATGTAGAAGAGAGAGCTACAGGTATGTGATAATCATTCTGGTGCTGTGAACAGCGTTATGAAGAATTCCAGCCCTGCTGTCACACTAACAGTCTTAAGTAATGAAGCTGGAATTTCCAGGACACATAATTATTAAAGGTTTAATGTCTTATAATTCATTTATTTCATTATTTTTACAAATGTATGTACAAAGTATCAGTATACTTTAGCTATCAAGTATCAAAAGGTACGATCCCAAGTGATTTTGTTGCTATGAGCTGTGTGGTTGGGGTTTTCTTTCCATGTTACATTATAATCAGCCATTTATTTGAAACTTAGTAACTTAAAGTAAAACAAAAAACAATCTCTGCTAACTGTATCAATGGATATATGTCCATTACTACATTTGGATGATTCCATAATGTTTGTTGAACTGTAGATTATCATCGCTCAATTTTTAATTAATTATACATTTATAACCTTTTTCCAGCAGTAAATTTGAAAAACTTCTTTAAACTAATGCTATAATGGGCAAAACTAACATCGGTGAGAAGAACAGTGGAGCGGTTGTGCTTCTCTTACCAGTAAAGTTGATGCTCACTGTCTGCCATGACTAAGTCATATGTTGTTATCGCACGCCTAGAAGCCATCACAACCAGCAAAACAACCCTCCACTTTCCCCTCTACCACCCACTCCAAGTGATGACAGTTGCCATGGAAACTGTGGGAGGAGGGCAAGTGTTTTAGCGGCAGCAGAAATGGTGCGTTTGTGTGCACAGGTCTGAAGCAGGTGAATATTTGCTGCTTAGCATAACGACAGACCGGCAGCCTGCTCGCAACGCAGCTATTTTCACAGGCGGCTTGGTAATTAAGACACGAGGCCTGTCATCCGGCTAGACCTGGTAACGAGGAGCCGTCTGCCCGCCCGCACAGATTCACTGTAAACATTCTTCCCACAATCCCCAATAAAGCCACACACCCTCTCTCATACGCATGCTGTTTCAGAGATATTGGGCTGCATGCTGAAACCACGCTTGTGTATTCCAAGGTTATTATAGCTTTGCTTTTTTTGCTTTATTTCATATGAATTTTTTTATTAAGGTTTTTTTTGGGTTTTATATAATCCATATAATTGTTACTGTAGTGAAACTGAAAAGAAAACAATAAACATAACAACATCAACATTAACATTAATTTCCTATCTAAATTAAAACCTACAACTAAAATTGTGTAAAAAAAGCATTTTTGCGTTTAGAGAGAATATACAAAGATAATAAGGGGTTATAATAAGTGTAATACTGCTTTAAATTGTTGTTGTTAAGTTTTAAGGTTTGCCCATTTGTCATTTAGAATTTGTTACACATTTAAAACACACTAAAATTGAATATGCTTCCTTCTTATTTTATATATTTTACCATGTGCAAGTCAGAATAAGCATGCTGTTTGAATTTTAACAGACATATTAACACTGAATGACAATGTAACATTATTTCAATAAAACATTTTCATTTTGTTTTCCAAAAACTTATTTGAAACCTTAGAAGTAGACACTTCATTTACATGTAATGTGGTTTGTATAGACATGGACATCACTTTTGTAAATTTCTTTTGGTGTGAACATCTTAACGTCTTGACAGATGATGAGACCTCTGGCTGTTGTGAGACAATAATCTCACTTCATTATTACAATTAATGACAAAAATTATCTTTGGAAATGTAAACTGATATTTCCAACCGACACTCTACCGGAAAAAAAAGAAATAGATGAATATTTTTTTTTTTGTTGAAAATACTTGTGGCCTAAGATGGTGTTATTAAATTTTCATGTTGTATTGCTAATCTTTTTAGTGTGATGATCTAATTAGTATGGTTTCTGAATCATGTGACACTGAAGAATTGAGTAGCGATGCTGACAATGCAACTTTGCATTATAAAATAAATAGCATTTTAACATGTATTATAAATATAATTAATATACAGTAAAACATAAATAAATGCAGCTTTGGTGAGCATAATAAACTTACACTGAAAAAAATGTTATGTTGAATTTACTTAATTTTATTACGTCAAGGGGTTGCACGAAATACATTTAGCTAAATGCAGATATATTTATTAAGTTGAGTTTACTTATATTTCTAACATTGAGTTAGTTACTCTTTCAGTAATTTCAGATTAATTTTATTCATAATTTTAGCTAAACTATTTTGAGTAGAATTTACTCAAATTTATTTTGCAACCAGATCAATTTAATCGTTTAATTTCTACATATTAAAACTAATGAAAAATAAATGAATAGGGAGACATCATTCTACACTCAAATAATGAAAAAAAACATATGTATGATTTATTAATCTTTAGGCATTAGCCAACTTTTTATGCAAAACATAAGATGGTTTGGATACATGCATGGCATGCCTAAAGTATTATTATTATTATTATTATTATTATTGTCATTATTATGTAAATAACTTTGTTTTAGGCAGGTTCCTAAGGTCAAGTATCCCAGTTAATTCATCTTAATAAACATGCCTATTACTATCCTTATCCTGCCCTGTGCAATGCATGATGGGAAGAGGAAATCCACTTCCTAATTATAATGAGAATTAAACTCATTTGTGTTCTTTTAAAATAAAAATATTTTTTTAAATCAACTGAACAGTTGATTGGTGAATCATTTTTTTTGAGTGTACCGAAAATGCAGCATTCAAACGAGTGCAAGAAGTTCAATCCCCCCCGCCTTGGCGCCTTCAGAAAAAAAATGTGTCTGCACCTGCGCAGACCGGACAGTATATGGAAATTAAATAAAATGTTTTTTTTTTCTAATTACTGTTAATTAAATGAAATTGACTTGTTTTAAACAAGGGCAGTGAATTTGACAATTAATAATAAAAAATAAGTAGGATTAAATAAATAATAACACATTTACAAGGGGTCAGAATCATTTTTTCAGTGTAATAATAAAAAAAAAAATAATAATAACAATAATAAATAAATCACAACTTTCGACAAGCGCTGTATTTCTATTGGCAGATCTGTTTTTGCACCAATACCATAAGTGTCATTTTATTTTTAGTGTACAATAAAAAGCCTGCTTTGCACCACATGCGTTTGCCTAATCTCCATGCCAGAAAGGTTGACAGTAGAGCGATACCATCATACGAGACTGACATTATCATACACCAGGGGTTTGATGTGCTGCAGAAAACAAAGTCGGTGTATCTGAAGTAAAATAAGTAGGGGTTTTTTACCCTCCTGGCTTTGTATTGTAATTAAAATGAGCACTTTAGCTCTGCTACCTGTTTGCCAGCGCTTCCATTTAGATTAGCGGCGGTCTAATTAACGGCAGACGTGCATTTTCCGTTCCAAAGCCAGTCTCTAATGGCTGGGCAGATTGATTTAAATGCAAACGAGAGAGGATTTAATGAACTGCTTTTACTGAAAGTGTTTAATAGGAATTTCAACACTCACAGACAGGTTGGTAAACAGCTCTCCGACCATTAATTATGCATTGTTGTATATTTCTTCTCTAAAATGTTGGTTAATGGTGTCAAAATAATCATGTTTTGTGTCTTGAATGATTATGCTTTTGAAGATGGCTGACATCAATGGAAAATCTTTATGTAGATTTGTATAATTTAGTTGTCACCAAACCGTAGCTAGTTCATCATGTGGGCGGCACATGTATGGGTAGTCATTAAACTTTTTGTGTGTTTGGCTAATTAATTTAAAGACTCACGTAAGCCCAAGAAAGCTAGATGAATAGTCTACAGGCTCATTTCTTCCTATAATGAATGGTTTCCCAACTCTCAGATTACATACACGACTAGACAGTCATACCACCATCTCCTTCAGAATTGTTGTCCAAATGCTTCTACATGTCCTAACATCCCTCTACATAACAACAGTGAAAAAACTCCAAGCCTACCCTCACACAGCAGCAAAATATGTTCGTCATTCCTATTTGCAATGTGATGAATACAGATGTTAGTATAAAGTTACTGTAGATTACTGAACCCAGTTCTATAACCAAAGTGACTACTAACTATCTGAACGTGTTATGACTAAATGAGAGCTTCTGGTTAACATATGTTGTATGAATTAAACAGTTTGACAACTATGTGATGACTTTTCTACATGCAAATGATTATTTTACATACTGTTTCCAATACAATGTAGAAAATAGTAGGGGTGTAAATGTTTAAAATGTTTCATCACAACATGGTCTGATATAGATTCTTTGTATTGGCAGATAATAGTGAGATAATAGTAACTGCATGTAATATTGGGTAACGTTTTAGACACATTTTAGTCATTGTATGACTGGTTGTTGTGTCTGTTTTTGCCCAGCAGTAAAAGTTCCAAAAATAAGTCAAAGCAACTATTCTTACAATCCATCTAAAGTTGTTTCTTAATATCTAATATAAAGCTAAACAAATATTCTGAATCCAACTGAATGAAAGCAGTTAGACTAAGACAAATCTTAAACAAATAGTTGTTTTTTTTTTGTCCCCAACTATGGAAGTCAATGGTGGACCTAAAACAGCCTGGTTATAAACTTTTTTCAAAATATATTCCTTTGTGTTAAGCAGAACATAGAGAGGGTGAGTACACAGTTTTCATTTTTGGGTGAACTATTCCTCTCTTTCTATAAATTACAAATGCCATCCTGCTTCTCTAACTCAAAGTGTCCCCCAAGGTTCGGTTCTTGGTCCTCTCCTTTTTTAGAATCCGCAAGCATGTTCGTATCAATAGTTGTCATGATCTTAGTTAGCACTGCTAACTACAATGATACACTACTTAGATATGCTGCCATCCTTCAGTGTTGTTCTCTAACAACTTGTACACATTCTGTAAATATGCAGAATAAACAGTTATTGTAGTAACAGTAATTTTTGACTCTGCCCTTATGTTCGATCATCAGGTCAAAAATGTGGTCAAAAATTGTTACTACCAACTAAGGACAATTGCGAAAACCCCGGTTCTAGAAAGACTTTATTGGCTTCCTGTGAAACAGAAAATCCAGTACAAGGTTTTGTTGTACCTTTATAAAGCTGTGCATGAGTTGGCTCCGGAATATATTAAGGACTTGGTGCGTATGAACTCTGGCAGAGCACAAAGGTATTCCAATTGTTTTCAATAGTTTGTACCGAAAACTCGCCTTAAAACAAAAGGGGATCAAGCCTTTTTTGCTGTTGGTCCTAGACTGGAATACGCTCCCCCCTGATGTACGATCCGCATTCTCAGTTGAGATTTTTAAATCGCGTGTCTTTATTCTGTTGCTTTTAATTCTAGACTTTGCCATTGTATGTCATGTATTTTATGTATTTTATTTTATAATCTCTTGGATGTTCAGCCCTTTAGCCAGTCCTTTGGCCTAGCATAAAGGGCTATATATATAAAAAAAAGGGATTTTAGCACTTACAATAAATATTGGCGTTTGCATCTATACCCAAACCCTCCAAAACAATCCTGAATCTGAGCATTGAACTTGACGTGTCTCTCTGCTTTGCAGCCCACATCAGATCCATCACACACACAAAAAGCATCTCCACCAAATCACACATTCCTGCCCCAAAGCTGAAAACACTGCTTTATCCAAAAGTCGCAGAATTGCACCTTGCTGTATTTGACGAGCTGCATCCCTGTATTCATGTTCCTTCATCATTCCTCATTCCAGATTGCTTTATGTTTGATATCTGTCAGATTCTATGTTTGGAAATCTCTGTAATGGCATCCAAAATTATTTTCACCAAATCATCTCCACTCCTGGCCGCCTCTTTCTTTTGTCTCTCTTTTCTTCCTTCTTTCTTTTGGCTGTCTTGTTTTCTAATTTGTAACTTGGTAGTTGATTGACTGTACATTGATTGTAGCAACTTTACTCATTTATACAGACGTTATTGGGTCTGTCTTGTGTCCTGCTGTATGTTCATTGCAACTTGGAAGACATATTATTTAGTAAATGCGGTTGTCGATTCCCAGACACTTTCAGAGTATACATGCCTCCTTTCCATGTAAATTATACTTCATGTAGATTGCACCAATGAAGTACAACTAAGCTTAATCGTTTACATTTTTATTACAACTAGGCATTTGCACAAGCCGCACTCTCAACAACAAATTTCTCCCCATCTCATATGATGAGTTGTCTGAATCGAGTGAGGTTACTATATATGGAAACAAGAGGACAGTAATACGGGATTGCATCTTTTCCTTTTTTCCTATTTTTGAAAAGGAATTATATTCTTTGATCATAATTTGAATGTATTGAGCCGTCACTTGAGGACTCCCAGTAAGTGATTTTGACAAACACTATGTGCAGAATTAAACGTTCTAGGTTGAAGGGATTTCCATGTATGAACTCATCCAGATGTAGGAAACCTGGTTTTGTGCTTCTTACTTCAGGTTTTTGTGCATTGGCCTTTATACAATAGCTTTCCAAATGGGAGCCCTGTTTAACAGTTTGACTGGGGACTTCCAGGACTCCCGGGTTGAGAATGATTTGTTTTTAGTAGCCATGCTCTTAGTCAACAGAAACACAGTGGAGGATGTCCGTCACTTCATACTTTGTGGTAGACATTTCTGCACCGTACACACACATTATACTTCGATTTTTACTTGGTGTTTCAGTAATTCACATAGAAGAAATGAGCTTTAAGGAAATGAGAGTTTTTAGATGCATGTATTCAATGCATTTCCCTTCAAATGTATGGCCTGAGGCTCTTTTATGCTACAGCAAACCTTACCAAAAGATCAGTGATAAGTTTATCCATTTTTCCATTTTCAAGTAGTGCAAGGACTGGGATGCTGTTGTCACTCTTTTATATGCAGCTAATTCACATTTATCTTAATTTGATCAACTTTCCTTTTTTTTAAGTATTTCATTATGAACTGGAACCAGTATGGTACTAGTACGAGTAACAATAAATGTACATAGTATGTGATGGGAAATTACTAAAGCAGGTAGCTGAGGACCACAAAACAAGTAGATTTAACTTCAAGTGGCAAGAATACTGGAGAACAAACTAAATGAACTATGTATTGGTAAAAGGAAAGGGGCTATAGCTTAGTGATTATTGTACACTTCATGTTTTAGCTTCTTTTAGAGTTATTCTTTTCTAGGGAAAACAATTCAAATGAGCAGAATTTGTCAGTAGAGATATATAAACATCATTATTCAACAAGCGTGCCTTCAGTTGTTCATATTGAGCAGACTGGCGCAGCTTACAATCAGTCACCTCTAGAAATGGACCGGTAAGAAGAATAGTCTTTTCTGTTCATTTGTTGAATAATTGTGAAGGCACCGATTCTGAGATGTTTCTATACCTTAGTTTCTCATTTACTTTTTAAGAAACAAACCACATGTAATTCTCTCGAGAGATATACTCGGGCATTTTTCTTAAGAGTTAGCTGCTCACAGACCTAGTTTCCACCAGTCATTTGTAAAGGTATAGTTAATGCAAAACAAAAAAGTCCTTCAGAAGAAAGGAGAAAGAGATCCCAGTGTACAAAATACATATATACAGTACTAACATTAGATGTATGTTGGTCATATAGGAAATGTTTGAAAATGGTAGAAATCTCATAGCATGCTCGTATCCAGATGGTAGTGGCATCTCATTTACTTTGAGTATGCTTTAGGATTTGCACGGCTTTAAATAGTTGACTAGTCATGCAAAAAATTAATCATTCATCATATAATAAAGAATTGCAACTGAATTTGTGTGATCAGTCGAAAACAGAAGAGAATCTAAAAAAAAATCTAGTTTGATTTATTACACATCAATGCTTAATGGACAGTTTGTATCAAAGCTACTGACAGAATGCTGCGGAAATCATGTTACTGGCAAATGATAGGACAAGCTGCTGATCATTCAGAGCACATGTTTGCAAGGCCTTAATTATCTAATGACTGTATTGTGTTGTAGATGTTGGTGACCACTCCAGAGAAGTGGGATGTGGTGACCAGGAAGAGCGTGGGGGATGTGGCTTTGTCTCAGATTGTCCGACTGCTCATCTTGGATGAAGTTCATCTTCTTCATGAGGATAGAGGACCTGTTCTGGAGAGCCTGGTGGCCCGGACGTTGCGTCAGGTAATGCATTTAGATGGTTTGAGGAAAAGTCATTTATTCTGTATTAGTGTAATGATATTTTTTTTTTTATTATAATTCTTGGATCTAATAGTTTTGTTCTTAAATTATTCTTATTTTTTAATGAATACTTTATTTTAATTAAATTGACCAAAAGTAACAGTAGCACAAAAAAAATATTCCAAATAAATGATACATATTAATCAGTTAGTCCTGAACAAATGTGTCATTTTCCACACAAATATTAAGTAGCAATTTTATTTATTTATTGACACTGTGAGTTAGGGCTGAGGGATATATATATATATATATATATATCGGACGATATATATCGCCCAGCCCTACTGTGATGACTGCTGAAAATTCAGCTTTGTGTTAAAGAAATAAATAGTATTTGAAATTGAAGTAGAAAACGTATTTTAATTGTAACGATATTTCACAATATCACTGTTATCATTATTTTCTATCAAATAAATGCAGCCTTGTTGAGCATGAGACTTATAATATATAGTTTTAGCTATAGCCGAAAGTTGAATTTCTTAAAGTATTAACTGAAACTTGATTTGTAACTGTCCAAGGGCAATCCATTTCATTTTCCCACTTTAAAGGTTGTGCAAATCACTCATGATAATGACAATATAGACACTCACACAGAGAATATTTTATTTTTTTCTATTCCAAGTGAAACATCAATATTGATTCAGTGCTACCGGAGTCTGACTGAGAAGCAGGTCTGCAATTTAAATGAGTGGAACAGTTTCTAATATTTATTTTAGTCTTAATGGGGCTTAAGCTATGAGCAGTGAGTGTTTCGTTTTTCTTTTCAATATTGTACTGTTAATTAATATTAGTTTGCGTGTAAACTAAATCTACTTGTCTCTGCTGAATATAGTGCGTACATTTGGTGCTCTTCCTATTTTAATATCTCAGTATTGCATAAAGTTTATTTTAGTTTCTAGATCTTTCATCATAATATTTTCAACAAATCATTTCGTTCTTTATTATTATGTTTAATTAATACTTTTAATTAGGAGGGCCTGTTAATTGATAACAGTGGTGCAAAAAGTGTTCAAAATAAATGATCCTATAATCTCAGGAAGTGTGTATATTGTGTATATCCTACAGGCAAATAACAGTATATGTCTAATCTGGCCTTCGACCCAAAATGAGTTTGAGGAACCCATGGTGTGCGGAAAGAAACTTTTTTGTTGTTGTTGGCAGTACGGTAAGATAATAGTAGTACCGTCTTTTGTGCTAGTGATTTATTATTATATACCTGATAGATAAAGCCCATGGTTTGATTTGTGGTTCCTAGGTAATTTCCTCCTCCACTGGATGCATGTGTGCGTGTGATTGATAGGACCCTGCTGATGATGATTGACAGCCGCCCTTACTAGAATCACTCTGGCCATTTGGGATATTAGTGTGATTATGCAAATCCTGACAGCCGCAGAGGTGACAGCCCACATTACGGGGGTGTCCCATATCCATGTTCCGTTCTGACGAGCCGCAGTCAGGTGTCAATCACATGCAGGAATTTACGGAATAAGCTCAAGCAAAGCTCACGTCTACTCTGTGACAAACAGCGCAGCTAAACTACCATGCTAATTTTGCCCTTCAAGACACTTTCACGGGGCAAAGGGTTCGGAAAATACAGCTTCCTCATTTATAACGCACGTTTCTTCGTTAGGCGAGTTTTGCTTTGAGGCCTGGAGCTGAGAGATGCTTTCAGTAGGACTGAGAGGCGAGTAAGTAAAAGAAAATGACTTCAAATGAGACTGCTGTTTACTGTGTCCACTGCTGTGTTTACTGCTCTTCTCAAAGCCGAACGGAGCTTATTATCGTTGGAGATCATGCCGGGCGCTAGATTTTCAATGTCAGATTTAGTTTCTTTGGCTATGAGGAATGCAATCTTTGCACTTCATTTCAATTTTAAAAGCTAAAAGATAACAAGCTGTTACTTTGGCGTATGTCATGGTGACTTTGAATATTTAGTCCTTTCGGCGCCCACGTTTTTGCTGCATTAAACACTTTCTGCTTTCAGGTGCTTCTGTAAAAATTATCGAGGGAAAATAAAGTTTCTTGTTTACAAAATAGATGTTTGTCACTTACAGCCCCTAATTGTAATGTGTTAGGGAGAAATGAACAAGGGTGAGAAGATATATGAAGAGTTTAATTAGTTTCAGTAAAATGTGTTTTCTTCAGCGAGAAATTGGCAGGATGCACATTTTTTTTTTTAACTTTCAGGTGTCCAAATCCATGAAGCATTTTTTTTTTGTATTATTTAAAATGCAATACATCTATTGAATCATTATAAAGTTATTTTTAATATTGAAACTCATGAATAAGTTTCATCTGATTATGAATGCGATGTTGCGTAGCTTGCCAGTGATCTACGGCTCTGTGGATTAAATGCGCTCCATCTGAAATCATGTGATGGAGAACGCAGAACCGGATTTACCGACAAGATGCGCATGATAATCACATGAGATTCATTGTGAAGCCCACATTTTTTAAACTTTGTTTGTTGATCATAAAGTACAGTAGGATGTCGGGTGTATTCAAAGCATCGCCGTTTACAGTGTGTGGAATGGTGCGCTGTGATTGGTTGAGCGGATATATATCGTGTTCAGCAGAGAAGGGAGACTGGCGTTTGTCATGGTTTGGGAAAAAAAAAAACATGACAGAATAACACATCAGATACTGAATTTTTGTCATATTAAAAATTGCCTTTTTAATACCGACCAGGTACAATGGTAATGTTGGCGGAAACTCTTCAAAAATGGCATTTATTGTGTTCGAGAACCAAACTCTTCATTTGCATTTACTTTCTTATACAAGGATGTAGGAATTTACTAGTTTGATGCATCAGTTAGATATTCTGCAAAGGAACTTTTTTAATAGTTTGATTTGGTTGTAAATCAGGGAACAATAGGTGTAGATCATTCCACTTCAAATCAGATTGTGATAAGGAGCGGTTTCTTTAGCTGCAAAAAGACTTTTTAAATATGAATTCTTTATGTTTTGTGCATCTCTGTGTGAATGAATGGCACAGATGCACTGCTTTGTTTACTACACTCGTACTGAAGAGTGTGAGACACTCACTGTGTTTTCAGCATCTGCCGTCTCACTTTCTGAAACTAAATGAAAAGATATTCATGACAACCCACCAAAATAAACGTTTGGTTTAACTTGAGGCACTTAATGCCAGAAATATATTAGCCTTTATATCGTTCAGTAGAATGTACTGTTATTCAAATTATTAACATTTCTTTTTAAGTTATAATCACAAAACATGTCTTACATGTTTCAGTTTTTTATTTTAAATCCTTGTCATTTGCCATTAAACTAAAATACATCAATACATAAAAAAGATGAATAAAATTTGTTTCGTTTTTCTGAAAACACACCGTTTCTGAGGGGAGACAAACAAACAAACAAAACATGAGGCTATTGTACGAATCTATCGAAGTTGTTTAAATGCATTAAAATATTCAGACATGCTAAAACACAGTATTTAGTAACAATAAAAAAGGTTAGAAAAAACGAACTAACAAACGAACAAAAAACAGGGACCTAAACATGTCATTTTTGTAAAAAATAAATTGATGAGAATTTTGATTTAATCAATTAGACATGCTTTTTGATGAATAAAATGTAATCCAACCATTTGAATAAGTTCAGGAATTCAGAAAATATTCATTTCAAAAAAGGAGTACAGAGAAAATAAAATGGAATTTGGAGGAAGAATTGGTCCCTATACTGAAGTGTCACAGTATATATTAGCTGTGGGAATCTTTGGGTGGTCAGTGTTGAAGATGGCTGGTATATTTTGTCAGCTCTTCAGTGGCACTGTTAATAAGTATGTCACCGTGAAAGTTACAAAGATGTTACTGCTCTAGTTAGAGACTTGCATCAACTACAGCATAAGAAATCAATCTGGCACGGAATTCAATTCTCTTGCTTTTTTGTATCTACTCCAGAACATCGTTGGACCCAGTTAGGAAATTGGATAATTTAGCCCACCTGACTTTCTCTGTCAACACAATGTTTGCAGCTCATTGATTGCTAAATGATCAACCATCCTTTCCACAATGTGACTTCCTTTATAAGCAGAAGTCACCAAGCCTTGTGACCTTGACCCATTTTTCCACAAGGTCACTGCATTCATCATTTAAGTATTTTCAGTAGCCAGGCACTCGGTAATGTCCATGGGATAGAACTCAGTAAGCATTCATTCCTTTTATTAACACCCTATCATAACCCTAATATATCCAGAGCGAAAGAGAAGCGTCTTAACTAACTGATGACTGTTTCTGATGCCCAGGGAATATCCATGGTAACCGTCTTTTCACTAAGCACAGTGTCCTATAAATATAACACATGTTACAGCAACCTTTGTCTGTCAGCAGCGGTGTTCCCCTGGGCTCTAGATTAGGCCCTATTCTATTTGGCCACCTACACACTGCCATGTTTTGAGTCACCATAACAACATTTTTAGGGGAAAGGAAAACAAATGAATACCAACAGCTTAACCTGGATCTGGCCTTTTTATCTGTATCAATAAATGACACACGCACACAAACATTGTGTATCATATCATACATCATATCATATCATGTGTTATATAGCAAGGTGTGGACAGTAGTGTATTTTGTTTACAGAACTATAAGTAGAAATGCCACAAAATCAAAGAATTTCTCCCCACAAAACAGCAGAAATGTTTCCCCGTGTCTCTTATTTTAATAAGGGTATGTGCACAGTAGTAGAGCCAGAAGTCAACACAATTTGAAGGTATTCCTGTCTTTAGGAGACTTTGAATTATTGATCTCTGCACAGTAAGCAAGATTGTGGCCCGTGGAAGTAGCAAAATGAGGGGAATCATTAATAAAAGATGGTGGAGAAGAGAGAAAGCAGTGTTGCTTTGTTTTGTTTTGTTTTTCTTTAGGAAGACAGATATATTATGGTCGTTGAATCTTTTAGCAGCGATACTGTTATGCATGTTTCTGCCATTTTTGTTTAGACATTGGCAAACGTTTTTTTTTTACATCAGGAAGTTAGTGAAAACGGTGTTACTTATTTTAGCTGAGCTTTTAGTCTTAGTGTAGCCTAAAGATAGCACACCCTTGGGAACCAGAAATGATTAAATTATGATTATGTCATATCTCTTCTCATAGGCAAGTGCAGGCATATTAAAGCTCAATTCCAAGCTCTTTGCGTTTAGTATATCTGCGGGTGCTAAACCGATGTATTAGATGGCGGATAAACCTTTGGAGAAGCATTCTCATTGGCTGTGCACTGGAGAGCACTATGAACAAACACAAAAAAGCATAATAGATAAGCTGTATGACAGAGATCCTGTGTGTCAGGCTGCATTCTTCTCATATGCCAGTGGGTCTCGGATGGTTGTGCTTCAGGACACAGATATCAGACCCAAACGTGACCCAACACAGTCCACTTAGTTTTGCACAGAATGAATACATTTGCCCTTTAATTTAGACATTGCAGTGCCAGCTTGGGCAACATGTCATTTAATGGATAAAAAAAATAGTCTAGTAAATAAATAATACAAATAGAATAAATATATAGTGTGCATACAATATTATAGTACTATAAAGTTTAGTCAGCAGTGCTTGTGACATTCAGTTTTGCAGTGGTGGAAGGTTTCCAAAGAGACTTTTTGGAGGGAAAAATGATTTCATAAAATGTTAAAATGGTAAAGTCTTTTTCAGTTCAGTGCTCATTTTATTGTTTTGACATGTCACATTAAAATATTAACCTACCCAGGACATCCACACACTGAAATGCTGTTTATTTTTGTTTATTAACCCTCTGGGGTCAGAGGTGGTTTTGAGGCCCATTAGATATTTGGACATGCTCTGATATTTGTATTTCTTTTCCATACTATTGACCTCTTAACATGTATTTTTCTTGTAATCAGCACAAACTGTTGGTGGTTTGTTTGTGTTAATGTTGTTCCACATGTGCTCTAAGGCCATCCGTTCATTTAACAGATATTCTCAAGCAGGGAAAAAACAGGAAGTGCAAAAACAGGCTAATCAATGAGATGTTTGGTAGCTCAGTTTTTATTCTTTTGCTGAGGTGGTGTTACCAGATACTAATACGATATGAAGAAGCTTTTGAGTATTAGAAATAAAATGCAGAAAATACTTCAAAATGCATGCTATTAATCACATTTGTGCCGAGAGCTACGGACATATGTGCAAACAAATTAAATATGCCATAATTGTTGCTCATAAAGGTAAGAATAAAACATAGTTCGGAACTGTAAAGAGTCTGTTTTTATTTGTGTGCACTAAGAAAACGTTGCGCTTTTCTAAAATAAAGAAAACTAATAGGATGCGCTTGCCATCCTGATCTTGAACAGGAGCACTTCACAAAAATTAAGAATATTTTCCTTACAGACATGATGAATATATCTACAGAAAGCTTTGAATTACTATGAAACTAAATAATTAATATCCTGAAACCAACTCTTTTTACGTAATCTGTAAAGATGCATTTTTTTACTTCATCTTTGTGATGCTAGTTTATTAATAACGATTCAACTATTTACTGACTGTTTCCTCCAGACACATTCATTGTAACTTTGCTTGGTCATGGAAACTCATCATTTGCATGCATTTTTTGAAGCATTGCCGTTTTAGTGATTTCAGTGAAGGCTGGATCATATTCACACCCTAAGCCATACCATTTCAATCGAACCAAACAAGACAAGTGTAAACACACCCTTAGAAGCGTGGCAGAGAATATGTTTTAGGAAGTTTTGACCTAAATTCAGCCATCATGTTTTCCCATGTGCTGAAGGTTTTTCAAATTCAATGATCCTGACACTGTTCTCAGTTGTCATGCGTTTGTACACAGTATTTATATGCTGTTACTATACTCTCCTCAATCATGGTCCTCTTCTGCAAGGGCAGTGAGACAGATCTCCTCAGCACGTCATTACTGTTACCTCACAGACATAAAAGTGCACTCTGCCATGTCGTTTATTAAAAGAAAGAGCCTGTCTTTTAAAGTGGCCCCACTGTAAAAGTGTCAAATATTCCACAGAGGACCAACACCGAGATGATAGAGTTCTTGAAAGCTTTTACTTTATAACCTCTTGAAATTGTGTTTTTCTGAACATTTGGCAGGAAATGTTATCATTCAAAAATCATTTCTTTATTAAGTACATGGATCTCTCTCTCTCTCTCTCTCTCTCTCTCTCTCTCTTCAGTCTTTTGGCCAGCAGTAGTGTTTGTTTATTCTTGTTCTGAATTGTTTAAATAGATGTATGGATGTGACAGTTGTGTGTTGTAGTGTTTAAAGTATTGTAAATTACCCCTGAAAAAATGGTCAAGTGTCTTGTTGAACTATCCATGTCTTTATTTTTTTATTTATTTTATTTTATTTATGTATATTTATTTATTTATTTGGTTATATTGCAATCTTAGAATAAAGTGCTTTAGATACTTTTTTCCATTTTAATCTATACTCCACACCTTGTAATGAGCCCCAAAAAAAATTTAATGCACATTAAAAACAACAATAGAAACTGAAATATCACATTTCATAATTATTCACACCCTTAACTTGGTAGAATTAAAGCACCTTTGTGGCCACAAGACTTTTTTGGTATGATCTATTTTTATTTTTATTTTTTGGTATGTTTTTATTTTTTGTTATTCTTCACATACAGACCCACTCAAGCTCTATCAGGTCTATCTATAGACAGGAATATTCAGGTTTCTCCAAGCGTGTTTAATTGGGTTCAAGTCCAGGCTCCGGCTGGGCCACTCAAGGATGTTCACAGAGTCCTCCCTAAGCTGCTTTTGAATTATCTTGGTTTTCTGCTTAAGGTCATTGTCCTGTTGGAATGGTACCCTTTGGCTCAGTGTGTTGTCCTGTGAGCACTGGATCTGGCCTTCATTAAGGATATCAGTTTCAGGGCTCGCAGAATTTCAAAATCCCTGGTAGCCCTTCGGGCAGGCACTCTTCAGTTTTTGGTAGCCCAAAATAAATATAAAGGGGTCATACAAACTCAGTTTTCCACAAGCTAATATTATTATTTAGGGTCTTAATGGAAAGTTTGTAATATAGTTTGTTTTAAATTTTCTCAAAGTTTCATGCATTTGAGAATGGCTTGATTTCAGAAGGGGCAACTTCTTTTTATTAAATCAAAAGAAAACTGTTGAATCTTTATCACTGTATGGTGGTTGTGTACACACACTCCCAACACACATTTCAGTCCAAACAGCTTGAAAAAGTGCATGTACCACTGTATGACCCCTTTAAGTAAAATAGATCATTTTTAATGTATAATATTGTAAAGGAAACAAAATATCAATTCAAATTGATTTGAAACTATATGACTTTACAGTGTGATTGATTTTATGTTCTTAAGCATTTAGAAATCACACAAAATAAATGTCCACGTTTTTGTTGAATAAATTAAATAGGCTGAATCATTTCTATTACAAAAAGTAATATAATAGCTGGGGGTGTGAAAATTAATAGTTTCTATGATGCATCGCGATGCAGATAAGGACGATTCGATATCGGTTCAGTAATAGATCATAACCGTTATAACGTACTGAAGCTTCTGATGTCATTTGCCACATGCACGCTTTGTTGCACGGTAAGCAGCAGTATTTTTCGGCGCCCATGTTAACAGATGACGGCTTTCACACAGCACACAGGGGCGGCGCGGCAGTGTGTAGCAGAAGCAGAGAAGAAGTGGCTGTGTGCCGCGATAGTTTTTCGGCGCCGAGTCTATTTTTTCTGGGCCGCTTATACTCTGAATTAAAGTGACAGTGCGTTATTCTTGATCTAAACTGATGATCTAAAAGATGTAGTGCTTGTGACAGATAATGCGTCGAAGATGATCGCTGCAGCTCAATTTGGAACATTCCCTCACATTAAAAGCTTTGCACATACAGTGAATCTGGCATCATCGCAGCACGTGCTTAAAGTGGCCGCACACTAAAATCTGCCGAATATCAACATTCCTCAGGCTCAATCGCACAGGGGCGGACTTACCGATTCTAAACTTCATTTTAAAATGAAAACGCACTGGTGTTAATGTCACGAAACATGCTAAAGTTAGTGTTAGATTTGATATTCGTCTGTACTGCTTTAGGGAGCGTCCGCAAATGTACATCTCAGTACTAAACGAAGTAGAAATTTATACTAATCGCACCTAGTTTCACGTACAAGCACAGCTGTTGTCATTCTCTTATGTGTAGCCTGTTTGATTTTATCAGACAACGACTCGGTCACTGTTCTGTCACTATTTCATATTCATCTCTATTTATGACAACAGAAACACAAATATAAATCAATAAAAACATGTACTGAGAATTTAGCTGCATCAGAATACAGTATGTGGAAACATTAGGCTATGTGTAACCTAAAAAGGTTTGTCAGTAAATATAATAAGCAATATAATAATATAAACTTCTGTATCTTAACTGTAAATCAATTGCTTTGTTGTCTACACAACGAGAAATAAAAAAGTGTCTGCTAAATGAATGAATGTAAATGTTAATGAAAGAATTATAATATGTACATGAAAACTGTAGAATCAATGGACATAACTATAACCATTGTTATGGGACACCAACTATTTCCTTTATTTTAGTATAACGCGAGGCACTGAAATGCAATTTCAACAGATTGCATTTCTCTATAAAGGTGCGACCAAGAAAACATTAGTTCATAATTATTATAATTATTTCTTTTTTCCATAACTATTAAGCCACTTCTGCCTGTGCATTCTGGAAAACTTATTACGAGGGCTTGAGCGTGGAATATATCAAGACTCATTCATTGCGGTTAGTTGCATAATATGACTTAAATGAACATATAGAAACTAGGAAAATCTTTAGTGTGCGGCAGCGCTGTTAAACACCTTCTAAACATCTCAGTTTTAAAGAATTTAAGATGCACGTCCTCGCAGTTATGGATACAGCTGAGACGAGCTCACTCTTCAACAAGTGAATCCACCGCGCCATGATTTCACAGAGGAAACATTTACTAACAAGCCTGTTTTTCTATATGAAGTCTCCCTAAACGTTGTATTTAATGACGGACATTTAAATTGATGCCATAGGCTATTTTGTTTCTGAAAAAATGAAAGTGATTGTGTCCTTCATCCTTGGCGTCCTGCTCAGTGCACTTCAGCATCTCCGCACAAACATATCCTACATTTATTATTATAGCGCATTTTTAACATCTTAACTTTGTTATAGGCTTGAACTGTTTTATTGGGCATATCTAGTTTTATTTTAGACAAGTCGTGATGGTTTGAGAAGGCTAAAGTGATCAAACACTTTCTGATCGGCTGCTGATGGCTGCTTGGTCTTTAAAAA
>JAUMHI010000058.1:1368732-1379323 GCA_032359435.1 Enteromius unitaeniatus | reverse complement strand
AATGATAAACAAGCACCACCACCAGTTAGCTTCATTTATTTAACATTTAATATTGGCGGAATCCAAGTTTGCCATTTGATTATTATTATTTTTTTTAAAAATTTAAGGAACGCAGTAGTTACTTTCCCTGGTAGTTAGTTAATTTTATAATGTTGTAACTCAGTTACTATTTGTGAGAAGTAACTAGTAACTATAACTAATTACTTTTTAAAGGAACGCTGTTTACATCAGTTGTGTTTCAACAGCACTTTGAATTTCAACCCTCTGAAATATCTTACTTGTCCAACAGGAAAAAAAATCATCAAATCTTATATCTGTTCAGATCTCGGAGCTGTTGCCACATCTAGAAAGCCATGCTGATATTGATTCTTGTTTTCTGACAGGCTCTGTTGCTTTCTCTACTTGCTTGTCTCTTCAAGGTTGTTTTTGAAGGGACAAGTGAAGTTTCCAGTTTAAGTTTGTGTAAACGTGTGTCATCAAGTGCCCTCGACCACACGTTCATTTTAAGCGATTAGCTGACTAATCATGTTTATATTACCATATAATTAATAATAATGAGTTTTAATTGCCTGTAACCTATCAGCGCTCAAGTACAGAAATAAAGTCCACAGGGCAGTTCATTGAATTGCCTTAGCAACCATCTAGAACATCCTAGCGACCAAATAGCTATGTAAAAAATCTGATTCTGATGTCTTTGCATCCATCTAGTTTTCCGTGGACAGGCAGCTCTCGCGTGTTCAGACAATGTCAAATTGACACATTTCAAACGTCCTCATGCTGGGAAAGAGTGTTATGAAATCGCATATGCTATAATACGACAATTACACACAATGACATAATAGCTTCCTAGAATCTCACATTAAATGCATACAGACTTTACATAGGGCATTTGAATTCGGAAAAAGATGATGTTCAGTTACTACCCCCGTCTTTGTCCTCTGAACGCTGCTGCTGTGCCAGAGGCCACATTAAAACAGAGAGCAGTGCTCTCATTATAGCTCTGATAGAATCCACGGATCCACAGAGACCAGCTGATTGGAGCCCCAAATTGACCTAGAGAAGAACAGAAATAGCAGAAGGGCTTTTTTGGAGCTGAATTTCTTATGAAGGGGCAATTCATTAAAGCAGTGTAACGATCGGCGGTAAGCAATGACACATTTATCTCAATAAGACGGGCTGGTATTCTTACACCTGTCATTATATAACCGATGGAAGCTGCTTGATGAGGAAATGCGGTGAACGGCATCATAAAGGGCTTTTATATTCCGTCAGTCACCATATTGATCACCAGACATACGCAGAAGAGAATTAATAGAGAGTGAAACTGAATTGTGTGCCACTCCACAACTTAAACGCTGATTGCTCGTTACCCAATCAGAGGCTGGCATTCACTGACACCAGATAACCTCTTTTGAAGTGGTTAACGCTAGGTCATTCTAAAACCCTGGTAAACTAAATCCTGGGTTATTTTTCTTGTGTTTACCTTCAGTTGGGGTTAAAAACAATAACGTAATACCATTATTGCTATCATAATTATTATTATTTAAAGGCACTTTGTTCTGGGTTGGGTGGGAAGGGTTTAAGAATGTAAAAATGCAGACAGTTTCTGTACAAATAATAGGATTAAAAAAGAAAAAAAACAGTAAAGCCCTTTTTCATTCAACTGAAAACCAACCTTTATATAATTAGGTTTATACTCCAGGTTTTGAAATATTGAAATATAAACATTTATATGATGATTTTTTTCCATAAACGATTTATTAAAACTTTACATAGTGAAAACCAAAATATAATGAATATGATGTATTTTGAGATTTTTTATTTTCTTTTAATATCTTTAATTGATCTAAAAGGTGAGTTCACCCCAAATTAAAAATGATGATGTTAATTACTCACCTTCATGACGTCCAAACCTATACGACCTTCGGTTCCTCTTCATGTTCGACAGTAACACAGCTGAAATATTCCCTGGTGCAGAAATATAGAGTAGGCTATAATGTTTATATTTACCACAATTTTAATTTATGTAGCCGAATTATTTGCAATTAAAAGGTTTACTGGTGTTTTTGGAGTTTCTCTTTAATGAGATACTACCTGTTTTTGGCGGGTTTAGTTTCTCAGTGTCGTAAACCGGGGGGTTTTAGGAGCGTGATATTCAAGTGACCATTGTTTTCTCCTGCCACATTTATCAAAGTGCGATTATTCATAACATGAGATTGGCCACATCTCAGAACGTTCCATGAATCACTGGTGAACTGAAGTTGATTTGTGTGCATAGATCTGTGCTCGTTTCTACATTAGATAAAGGAGGTCTAGTGATTATTCAAATGATCCTAATACCATGATTTTTCAATATCACGACATTGAATACGGCAATCCCTCAGCAGTGTATCAAAGCACCATGGAGAGTGTTTGTATTGAGGAGACACTGCAGTAAGACAGATTTTGTTGTAGTTGGTATTCTGTATGGGTTGGAGAGGGAGAGACGTGTCTGTAATGGGCTGTTCTCAGCGGCTCCGAGGCCTTGTTGCTGTTGACCTCCATTTAGACTCAGGCAGAGTAAGATCAAAGCGTCTGATGGCGAGGACGTTGCTGCCAACGCAGGTCACGACCCTCATCGGCAGTCAGAACCACACACATCTCAATCACAGCACTCCGAGGCCACTGCAAATCTTTCTGCATGCTTTCATTTCACCATTAGGTTTTAGTTTTAAAGGAGTTTGTCATTTCTGCCAAATGGAATTGCTGAAAATAAAAAATAAAAACTCCCACTGTCTGACATTGTGTCCAGCTCATGCCATCGAGTGGCATATGAGATCACATACTTCCCTACTACATAGTAGGCATAAAGCAGTGATCCCAGCACTCACACTATTCATAAAACGTACCCAGATGATGTACTACCTCTGCTGAGATTCAGAACTTCATTTCGATAATCCGCTTTAGACATTCTGGTAATTAAGTAAATCCATGTCGACTAGCAGTCATTGGAGATCACCCTGGTTTGATGTTGCACTCAACCTGCCAATGGATTACTTAAAGGGTTACCTCACTGCCAAAATGAAAATGTAGTCATTAATCACTTACCCCTAATGTCGTTCCAAACCCATAAAAGCTTCATTTGTCTTTTTTAAGACGTTTTGAATGAAAACTGTGAGACTGTCCCATTGTCCCTGTGTCAAGGTGCAAACAGGTATGAAAGCTGAACAGAAAGAAATCCAAAATACCAGCTTTATTCAACGCTTCACACATAGCGAATGTAGCTGTGTAACAGACCGAGTCTGTTACAACTACTCGGGGTGTCCCCGACTAAGAATTTTCACAGGGTTTTAAAATCTTGCCCATTGTCGACTGATACTCGAATCATATGTTTGGGGGCAGGGCAAACAAAGAGTCACGCCAGTCATTCGACAGTAGCCTAATCATTACACACAGTGGAAATTTGTTCATTCTGTTAAGTTGTATATTTTAAAATGACTTGTACCCTACCTAAACGAATAAAACGAGTCGTTAACTTAATTTGAGTCTGGTTAAAGATTTAAATCCTTGCTACTAAGATGCACCTCTGTCCATAATCTGTGATGGACAATGAACTAAAAAATGTAAATCTATAGGGGTGTTTGGATTTATTCAGCTTCTTTCTTTTCAGATTCTTATTCACCAAATGTAAGAAATGGCCAAAACTGGTACTGCAATCACTTTTAAAATACTGTTGAGCGGTGTCTTCCCTCCCCCTCCCCATTGAATAGAGGTTGCCAGATAAGCTGCTTTTATCCGTCTCCATCGTTCAAACGCTTCTCCAATGCAAACCCTTGTCTTATTTCACACTTTGTCTGCCATTTTTCAGATTCATAGCGAGGTCTTTTAGGTGTCGTACTCGAAATGTTAGACATTTTTTTAGTAGCTGCTGCAGCCACATCACTTAATGCAGAGCAGGCAACCTGGATGCCGAAACACAACTGACTTTGTGATTGGGAGACAGATGGAGCGTGGGGCTTCAGGCCAAAACAAAACATGACAACATAAACATCAGTTGTGGGCTTCATATGCGCTTTTTGAACGAGAATATCCAGGCTATACGAGTACTTGAAATTAACGTGTTTTCTTAAAGCCTGTTGAACATAACAGAGCTGTTTAGAAAAGTTCAACGGTGAGTTTTTTCTGCCATCTAGTAGTTTACAGGTGAAGAAAGTTATATGTTAACTCTTACTTTGTTGTACCCTGCTCATTCCAGACCGGTGTATGTTATGATGTGTGTGCCACAGGTGCAGCGCTCCAGAAACAAGCAGATGAGGGAAATGTTTCCGGACGGGTTTGGTATCCATCACGCTGGAATGTTACGGCAGGACCGCACGCTCATGGAGAACATGTTTTCCAGAGGATACATCAAGGTTCTGGTGTGCACCGCCACGCTGGCCTGGGGTGTTAACTTACCCGCTCACGCAGTCATCATCAAGGTCAGAGCAGATCGTGGCAGGCTTGTGAAACGCTGCTTTATGAAACACAATGCTGGAGTCTTCAGGATGGGTTTTAAATGATTCCTGTCTCTGATATCAGGGCACTAATATCTATGACGCCAAGCGTGGTGCGCTGGTGGATCTGGGTATCCTGGACGTGATGCAGATCTTCGGTCGTGCTGGACGGCCACAGTTTGATAAATATGGTGAAGGAACCATCATCACAACCCATGACAAGCTGAGCCATTACCTGACGCTCCTGACTCAGCAGAACCCCATTGAGAGCCAGTTCCAGCAGAGTCTCGCCGACAACCTCAACGCTGAGGTACAACCCCACACACAAGTCTGTAGCGAGACTCTACACACGAGTCTATGATGACTTTTAGCGTAAGATCTGCACCTTGTCTATGCTTCTATATGCCAACACAAATACTGTACAAGATAAACTAAATCGAAAACTTTTTTTATTAAATAAAAAAACACAAATTAAATCAAATAAACATTTGCTGAAATAAAATTGTATATGCGAGCACTAATTTAATATAAGTGCTGGCAAACAAATAATCCCATCCGAAATCAAGGTTTTTGGTAATATGCATACGGTCTGTGTATATTTGTAATGTATATATAAATACACACACATACAGTACAGTAACTGAGTTACTAGCTTTGTTAACAACTTTCATTCACGCCAACGTTACATGAGGTACTTGTCTGTGCTGCAGCGCTCTGCTATACTGCAGTACTGTGTGATATTTATGGTTTCTATAGCCGTGGCATCATTATGATGGTATTCAGAAGAGTTGGATTAGTTCATGTAGAATGCCACATAAGGCCTTGGTGGGAAATGCACGACCCGCCATTGGTATTTATATATACAGAATAAATATACAAAGCACGCATACGTATATTTTGTAAACAAAAACTATATATATTTTTATTTACTTTAAGTGGAGGTAATATATTATCAAACAAAAAAGTAGATACAATTTAAACATTAAAACAAACTAAATAACAAAAAGCACAACACAGAAAAACAGAAACATGAAGTTCATCTAGTTCAAAATATGAACAAATATAATAGTACATATTTTTTTTAAATAACATTATAAGAAAATCAGTGCTAAAAATGTAAAATGAATAGGTGTATTCATTTTTAACTAAATCTAGAACTTAATAAAAAGCTCTAATAAAATGCAATGCAAAGGCACAACCTCATCTTAAAACAAATAAATAGATTAAATAATAGAAATGTCATGGGAAATATAAATATTTAGACTGAAGCACAAAAATGACCAGTAAATAAATAAAACTGGCAAAATTAAAATGAAAAAGAATTGGAACTAAAGAGAAATATAAAAATAAATGAATAAATAAACGCATAACTTTCAATTTGCATACTAAGTAGAGCCAAATCATTTATTTATTTATTTAATATTTTTATGTATTGTTATAAAATAACAAAATGAGCTTGTTAAACTCATCAAGAAGTGGCTTAATGAAGTCATCGAGATAGATGAGCTGTTCTTTACTCCACCACATGATGGCAGCCTCTACAAGGCCATTTAAATAGAACCCGTGATCTGTTTGTCCAATAGATGGTGCTGTGACATCAAACATCAGCTGAAGGCTAGCTTAAAACCTTTCAATGTGCATTTCTGTGTTTATGCATGTCGTATCAGTCATCATATAGTGCCCAAGATCTCAATTCCAAACATGAACCACACCTCCAGATAACGCCAGGATTTGGTTTAACATGAGTGCTGTGAAAATACGCTGCCTGTTTATTTTGTGCTTGTTTTTTTTTTTTTTTGTGCAGATCGCTCTAGGGACAGTCACTAATGTTGATGAAGCTGTCCGGTGGCTGAGTTACACGTACCTATACGTGCGAATGAGAGCCAATCCACTCGCTTACGGGATCAGTCACAAGGCCTATCAGGTGCTCATGCTCTCATAACCTGTTGATATCATCAGTGATGTAATCTCACATCAATCTGTCACCTTTTGTGTGTGTTTATTGTAAATTATTTTCGCTGAATGTTTTATTGTGAAATATTTTGAGAAGTGTCGATTCAATTGTATTTAGATGGACCCGCTGTTGGAGCTCTACAGGCAGGAGTTAGTCGTGGAGTCCGGAAGGAAGCTGGATAAGGCACGGATGATCCGTTTTGACGAGAGGACTGGTTATTTTGCATCCACAGACCTTGGCAGAACAGCCAGCCACTTCTACATAAAGTACAACACCATTGAGGTAAGAAAGCCTGCATGCAATACTCAGAATATAGAGTCGTGTAGCTTGCAGTTCATTGGCTGCATACAGTGTTTAGGTGTTAAAGAAATAGTATAGTACATTTACATGTTTCAGCCATGATATTCATTCATATTGTTCAAATTTATTAAATTGGTAACACTTTGTAATGAGATTTCATTAGCTCATGCTAACTAATATTACCTAATAATGAACAAAATGTTTCTTACAGTATTTATTCATCTTTTTTCGTGTTAACTAGTGATGCTGTAGTTGTTAGTGAGTGCATTAACCCTTAACAGACTTTTTTAATGATGCATTAGTAAATGCTTAAGAAATATTGATCATTTTTAGTTGTTTTTTTTCTTTTTTTTTTTTTACTAATGAACCTTATTGTAAAGTGTTACAGATTTATTCATTCTTTTCTTCTTCTTTCGCATCACTACAATAAATAAATAATAAATTATATTTCTCAAACGCTGTCATATAATCCTGAAAAGACAAAAATGTAAAGCAGCGTGACATTGATAATAAGAAGAAATGTTTCTTCAGCAAATCAGCATATTAGCATGGTTTCTGAAGGATCATGTGACACTGAAGACTGGAGTAATGATGCTGAAAATTCATCTTTGATCACAGAAATAAATGTGCATTTTAAAAATTGGATAGAAATGAGTTCTTTTAAATTTTAATAATGTCACAAAATTCCTATTTTGCTGAACTTTTGATCAAATAAGTTCAGCATCGGTGAGCGGAAGAAACAGCTTTTTATAAAACAACAGATGATCTTATCAAATCTTAATTGCTCTGGATTTTGAAAATCATAATGAGAACAGCAGTGATTTATGGGAATTTGTTGCTGCTAGGTTAAACGTGTGTACAATTTATGCATGTACATTTCTTTATATTCCACAGACATTCAATGAACTTTTCAATGCACAGAAGACTGAAGCAGATATCCTTAGCATTGTTTCAAAAGCTGAAGAATTTGAGCAGATCAAGGTGAGATGACCACAGATTCATTTTTAGTGTTCATTTTATCAGCTGTTTTATTTTCATGTAGTCTTAGTCCTGTGTCTATTTAACCAACCTGTTCTGTTTTTTTCTTTAGTCGTGTTTTAGTTGAATAATGGTATGGGAATTTTTAGTCTAGTTTTAGCCAATCACAGGGTTTCCGCTGGGCATTTTGATTTTGCGACAATTATGGCCTTAAATGGCATGAAAAAGCATGTTTTATACCGGCATTAAAACTTTAGATAGTGTTGAAGAAACAAATATTACCAGCTTATCCTGAATATAGCCTGTATAATTAATAACTTTGATTCACTTTCGGGAAATATGATAAACATGGAACCGGTTTGGTACTTTCTTCTGGCTGATCCGAGACAAGACTTTCTAAGAGTGGCGATTGTGATGTGGAGGGGAAGAAACAAAGCAGAAACTTCAGGAAACGTGGCTGGAGGATGAACAGTTTAGAACTAGGGATGAGTACCGGAACTCTGTACTTAATCAGTACCGCTGCTAAATTCTAAAACACAGAAGTATCGATAAGCTCTGATGTTAACAGAAAAGAATCGTTCCTTAGCATATTTTAACCTTTTTTTAATTTGCGATAATATTAAAGATATTTGCCTGCACTTGTTATTTGCAATCTCACACGCAAATGATCTTAGGACCAACCGTGTCACATGGTCATCAAGCTGCAACCCACTATATATATTTATAAGTTAGTTAGAAAATAAAAACAAAGCAAATGTATGCGTTCACCAAACACGGCATAACATCTGGCAGGACAGGAAAGTTCGCTTTTCTGAGGTGAGAGACATTTTCCTTCATAAACCAGTTACCAAAGTAACGATGGAATAAAGCATCTGACAGAAGAACGGTTTTATGCATGCCTTAAAAAGAAAACAAATATTATAATTGCTTATGCTAGCAGTCTTTCAAAATAATCGCATAAGGTCTCTCTAAATTAGTATAAATAAACAATACATTGAATCAAATAAAATTAATATTTCAGTAAATATTTAGAGTAGCCTAAATACATTTTCAACACTTTACAGTACTGCATTTACAAATAGATGGATAAAAATAAACTATGCTTATTAAGAAATAAAGCAGAGATAATAGAAAACAGGGAAAAATGAATATATAAAGCAGAGCTTACCTACAAATGAATTTGTAATGATGAAAAACATTCACTTTATTAGTGTACATCTCAAGAGGTTCCAAACTTGTATTACTTTTAATCCCAAACACAGTTAATTCATGTGTTCTAATAAAACACACATTAGCCAAAGCTGATTGTTTAGCTGCATTTACCACCTTTTTTGGTTAAATCTGCGGTTAAAGGGTAAACACTGTTAGTCCTAACGTTTGTAAGAGGGTGTTTAAGTTGGGTAAAATGGGAATCAACACCGTTAAATGGCATATGAAGTCCAACTACTTCCAGTGGAGGAAAATCAAGCGACCTTCAATGAAAGCGAATCAATTAAGGCACTGTAATTAAAGTTTAATTGTAGTTGCTTTAGAACCTTAATTTTACCATACAGCCTCTAAGAGTTCAAAGTTTCTGAATTTTTCTGTTCAGGCTTGAGGATGTTTGAACATTTGAAATCTGCAAATAAACGCTGACATTTTAGGCTGTCTCCTGATCCATTTCTGATTATGTTCAGCAGAGGAATATATGTTCATTGTTGCCTCATTGTGAGACTGCATTAAAAAAAGCATTATAATATACACGCATTTATACACAGGCGTGTCAGTTATTTGTTGCGTATGTGTTAGAAATGGCATTAAATAAGATTTAAAAATCCTGCAGAAACCCTGCAATGAATGCTGACTTTGTTACACTTTTATTTAAAAAGAATATAAGTGGAGATCACTTAATTCCAGCTTGTACACTTGTAAAATATAGTCAGTTTTTTAAAATCATTTGCCCTTTTCTCTGTTTTTAGACAGAATGTGTTCCATTGGTTGCAAGATAAAATAAAAAGCTGGGCTGAAAATGTGTCCTTTTAAGACAAAAGCTTTTATAAAGGAACACAAGGCATGAAAGCAAATGAGAAGCTCTATTTATTTATTTATTTTTAATAAATATATTGAGAATTTTTTTTTGAATGTTGATGTAGTCAAAGTCGCTGTTTAATGTCTTATCCTCGTTTCATTTAAGGTCACGAAAAAGAAAGGTAGAATCGTGTTTGATATTATTTTTGTTAATAAATGAACAGTGTATTGATGGGTTCTGTACTGACACAGGTTCGTGACGAGGAGCTGGAGGAACTGGAGATGATGTTGTGTAATTTCTGTGAGCTGCCTGCGTCAGGAGGAGTGGAGAACGGCTACGGCAAGATAAACATCCTCCTCCAGACGTACATCGGCCGCGGGGAGGTGGACAGCTTCTCCCTCATATCTGACCTCTCCTACGTAGCGCAGGTGAGACACAAACATAGAGAGCAGGCTTTATGTTGTGCTTAAAAGTGGAGTGCAAGAGTATAAACCAGTTCAGCAGAAATATACTATATCGCACGTTAAATTTAGATTTGTTTATTTTTAGTTTACATTTTTGTCTGAACAAATTATGTCATGTGTAATCACTATAAACAGTAAAAGGGTCATTAATAAATAAATTGATTAATTAAAAAAATATATATATATACTGTATATATATATACACACTACCATTCATAAGTTTTAGAACAGTAAGATATTTAAAGGTTTTTAAAAATCTTCTGCTCATCAAAGCTGCATTTATTAGATTAAAAATCCAGAAAAAATGTGAAGATTGTAAAATATTTTTTCAATTTAAATAACTCTTTTCTGTGTGAATATATTTTAAAATGTAATTTATTCCTGTGATACAAAGCATCATTACTCCAGTCTTCAG
>JAUMHI010000058.1:1353434-1368409 GCA_032359435.1 Enteromius unitaeniatus | reverse complement strand
AATTTAAATAATATTTCACAATTTTACAGTTTCTTCTTTATTTTTAATGTAATAAATGCAGCCTTGATGAGCAGAAGAAACATCTTTAAAAACCATTAAAAATCTTACGAACGGTAGTGTGTGTGTGTGTGTATATATATATATATGAAGAGTTTGGTTCCAAAAAAACAAAAAACGTCTTAAAAAAATAAAGTTTCCGCCAAAATCAGCAGAGTATTTAAAGGCCGATTTTTAATTTTACAAATGATGCAGTATCTGACATGTTATTCTGTCATGTTTTCTTTTTTTTCTAAACCGTGACAAACATCATCTAAATAAATCTCTTTATTTCACAGATATTTTTACAGATAAAGTTCAATGTTTTGCGTATTTATAAAATAAAGTATAATTTAATTGTATAATGTAGTAAGTATTATATAAAATGAATACAGATTTCATTTCAGCAACTCGTTTGATTGTGACTTTACTATCTTCAAGTCTGAGTCTGAGGTCAGTTATACCTGCCACCCTATTCTCTTTAGCTATTGGTAAAAATGTCATTCCAAATTCAACTTGCTTTCTCCTTTAAAACAAACAAAACAAATACATTTTGTTGCATAGAAAAGAGTGTTTTAGACATTTTGATTAATATCGGTTCTGTATGCTCGGACAGAACAACATACAGTGTTTGACTCATGCAATGAAAGGAGGAGCAAATTCTCACCAAATGTTTGAGTGAATCGTGTTTAGTGGGATATCCTCTTCCCCGCCATCTCAGATTCTCTGTGGAAGCCATCTATCTCTGATATCTGCGATTCCATTATAACAGCTTCCATGTGGTCAGATAGTTGAAATAGCTCGGAGAAATTCCCTCTTTGCTCCTAATTCGGCTGATTTCAGATGTGCAGCTGGGATCCGGCAGTGGGAGTCATTTCCGTGTCAAACATATGTTGATTTTAAATCCAGACCCTCTGTGATGCTCAGGTTCGGATATCTCTCTCTGTCACCCTTCAGAGATTTTAGATGTATATCTATATATGTTTAGCTATACACACACAATGATTCTTTCAATGGTTTTTGCATCTGTTCAGAGAGAGAGAGAGAGAGAGAGAGAGAGTCTTCCCATCATTCAGCTGTAGATCGGAACGGCTCTGACCTTTCGTTAGTAAAGTTCACAGCATGTGACTGCAGCAGAGTGTGAGATTATTTTAGAATGATTCCGCTGAAAATGCGACAAAATGCGAATGAAAAAGTTTTGCACTGGGCCTTTCCAAAGGAGCCACAATTTGAGCCATTATAAAAAGCCACATGAGATATTTAAGAATGTCATACTGTACACTTGAACAATGGAAGCCCGTTTCTGACACTGAATAAAAAGTAAGAAAAGATTATTATCTCATAATTCAGACTTATTTTCTCGGAATTGTGAGAAATATACTCGCATTTTCGAGATATAAAGTCAGAATTGCGAGATTTAAAGTCACAGTTGTGAGATATAAAATTAGTAATTCTGAGAACATATCAGTCTATTTTTCCATTAAAATTAGATTTATAACTCGCAAAAACAGTCGAAATTGTGACAATTGCAAGTCTTAGAACTCGGAATTACAAGTTTATATCTTGCAATGCTGACTTTGTAACGTGCAAGTTCCGAATTTTGAGAAAAATGGCAGAATTGTGAAATATAAAGGTGCAAGAACCTTTTTTCAATAAGTCGTGAAACCGGCTTCTATGTAAAAACCGTTGAGCGGTATTTGAAAAAAATATTTTCTTGTCATCATCATGAGTTTGAGATATGTATTAAATGAGTCACATGTCTATTGTAACTATTGGTCAGTAGTGTAGCTATGCGTCATACACAGCTCTCACAGAAACCACTTTCAAGCAGATCGCATGGATTGCTATTGAAATGACTGGACTATATTCAGAAATAATTCACAGAAAAGCATACATTTACACTAAACATACCTAAAAATGCACACAATTACTAAAATAACTAAACGCTCAAATCGTCAGAACGACTAAAACCGATTCACATGAGAAGGTCGGTCCACAAAGCTCATCTGAAGTTCAAAGCTGTGCATTTAGTGCGCTGTGCTTTCACTGAAGTGTTGTGAATTGGATCGAGGGGACTGTTCTGCTGGTACTCATCCGTACAGACGAGTGCCGGATGAAAGAGTTGGGTTGCTCTCGAGGCCTGTTAAACAGCAGCAGGTGTTTGTCCTCCAGCTTTGCTAACAGTCGTCCATTTCTGCTCAATCAATCAGGGCCTAGATCAGTCCATCATAGCAGTCAGATCTACGAGTAAACCTGCACCTTATAGATCAAAGTAATGTTGGATTCTCAAAGCCATCTGAACATAACTCACACTCCACCATCAAACATACAGCCGCTTGGCTCTGATTTATACCGACAGCAGTCAAAGCAAATGAACATTAGTCATTCCATAAAATGTGTTCTAGATAATGAACAAAATTTAAAGGTGCCCTTTAAAAAGCTGAACCCCCCCAAAAAAGAGAATAGTACTTGATGAATCTGTTTGAAATGATGCTCCTGCATTAGGCGAGCTATTTTACGCTGCGTAAGGTTGCCCATCTCTAAGTAGCTGTTATTGAGTTACACAGCTAGCTAAATAAAGCTCATTTTATTTCAGTAACATCTTGTTAACAGACATTTTTTAGTTGTGCAATAAATTAATCATAATTACCTGACTAATATGCCTGTGAATTAGGTATTTCTAAAGTGCGTGTGTGTGCATGTACATAATGCTCTTAAAATATTCTCATTATAAAAATCTATTTTGAATACATGCAAATCAATAAACAAAAAACACCAGAGTTTCACAGAATCTAACTTGGCATGGAAGCATATTTCTTCCAGAGGCAAAAAAAACAACAACAACATGTTTTAGAGAATTTCTGATTATGAAGCTAAGATTGAATTTTGGCAGGCTCAGGCCTTGACATAAAAAATATAAATTGATATAAAAAGTAATAATTATGTCATAGAAAGTTGAAAGTCAAAGGAGATGAGATTTAAAAAAAGATTCTCATATGAGGATATTTATATGAGGTATATTCAAAATTCTTGTATGTGACCCTGGACCACAAGGTCTTAAGTCGCTGGGGTATATTTGTAGTAATAGCCAAAAATACATTGCATGGGTCGAAATGATTGATTTTTCTTTTTTGCCAAAAATCTGTAGGATAGTAAGTAAAGATGGGTATAGTGAAGGTATTTAGATTTTAGTTCCATGAAGGTATTTAGATTTATTCAGCTTTCAGATCATGTATAAATCTTAATTTTTGAAAATTAACACTTAAGACTGGTTTTGTAGTCCAGGATCACATATGTTGAGCTCCAAAATAGACACTAAAGTCATATACTAATATATGAAGTCATTATTAAGTCGAAAGTATGACGTAAGTTATAATTATGATATAAAAAGTAATATGCATGGCATAATCCAACATTTAGCAAAATCATAATAATGAGAAAAAGTCAAACTTGACAAAAACATGCAGAAGAGATTAAATATGAGATTAAATTTGTGACACTTGAAATTCTGAATTGTGTCTCAGAAGTCATGTGACCCATTTCATTATTAGTATGTCATTATTTAAACTTTCTATATTATTTTATTATTTGGTATTGACGCTTTTTATATATATACTTATTATGGTATGTGGCAGAAATAGACTTCCATATGTACTGAAGGTGAAAAGGAAAAATACAAATAAATAAATTTGGGATGATAATATGCAGATAAGTCAAAACCTGTGCCTCTTTTTCCTGTGATTTTCTTTCATCACAACTTTGGAAGGCCGACGTGTATTTTCTCAAATGTTTTTTTTTTTCTTCCTTTAATTGTTGTGTTTATTGTAATGTATTACTGTATTTATAGTGGCAATATCAACTACTAGCCAACTTATAACGGTTTAATTACAGTGTAATAACAGCTATTTGGTTGAAGAGTGTGCATGATTGAGAGTCTCTTTGTCTTTTTGCTGCAGAATGCTGCTCGTATCGTGCGGGCTCTGTTTGAGATTGCTCTGAGGAAGCGCTGGCCGGCCATGACCTACCGTCTGCTGAACCTGTGTAAAGTGATAGACAAGCGTTTGTGGGGCTGGGCCCACCCGCTGCGGCAGTTCAGTGCGCTGCCCCCTTCAGTGCTGTCCAGAATGGAGGAGAGGAAGCTCACGGTGGACAAACTAAGAGACATGGGCAAAGATGAGATCGGTTGGTAGTTGGTAGACTTCAATATAGGCATTTAAGTTCAAATATTCAAAATGTCTGCTTCGTTTTGTGTGTGTGGGTGCGCGCAGGTCACATGTTGCATCACGTGAACATCGGGCTGAAGGTGAAGCAGTGTGTTCATCAGATACCCGCCATCCTGATGGAGTCCAGCATTCAACCAATCACACGCACTGTCCTGCGCGTTCGCCTCAGCATCACCCCAGACTTCAGGTGGAATGACCAGGTAACCATGGAAACCATACCCAGGGCTTTGCATGCTGCTGTTAGTCTTTGGAATATCTGGATTTTCGATATATATCCCAAACTTTGATGTACATTTTGCTAAAGAAATAATACTTGAGTAGCGGAAAATTTCTCAATCTCAATTTTACAGGCATCTCTGATAGAATTTAAGAAATGATGACATGCTAAATCGAGATTATGATATAAAAATGTTGAAAAAATGACATTTTTTGAGATAAGTCCAAATTATTACAAGCAAATAGTGGAGATACAGAAGTCATAAATAGAGTAAGTCATTATAAAAAAAAATGAAAAAGTCAAAACTGTGACAAAATTAATATATATATATATATATATATATATATATAAATTTAACATCTTGGAAGCATTTCTTGCTTCTGTGAATTACCTTTTTTAAAATTGTGATATAAACCTACATTGTCATGTAATTTGGTTGCAGTTTCTAAATTTAATTAAAAGAAATAAAAACATTTAAAAGCATGTTTTGGTGAAATAGAATGGCGGAGGCTTTGGGAATGAAGAGATAATAATGCTTATTTGTGACATGTATTTGTACTGAGCACATTATGCTTAATTGCACATAACCTCACACACACACACACAGCAGGTTAGGCAGGAGGAGCTGAAGGAGTCATTGATTTGTTCCTCTCCTCCCCTGCGTTTAAGAGCACAAAGGCTTGAATACGCCCAGATCTGTTGCTATTGTTCTCTTGAGAGCCAGTGCTGTGATGGGCCACAGATGGGCCGCTCTGTGCCCAGTGCTCCTGTGTGACCATAACTCGTCCAGCATGACACCCAACAGCTGGATGACCATCAGCCAACACTAATCACCCGCCAACATGCTCTGAGCATGACCTGCGCTCTGCCTCATGAATACGACATTAACATTACCGTAATCCACTCGGCAGGGCATGTATATAAATATAATACATAAAACATACGGTACACTAGCAACCAAAAATTGTGTTTTTTGAGGTGTTGGGGTGTTGAAGAAATATTTCAATATTCAACCAGGAAATATTAAATTGATTTAATTAGCTTATTAATAGTTAGTAAGATTTTGTGTAGGATTAGGGATACGTATATGAATAAATGCTTTATAAGTACTAATAAACAGCCAAAATGTTAATAATAGGCATGATAATATACCTTCATATACCCCTGTTTGATACATTTCATATATATATATATATATATATATATATAAACACGCAAAATAATTCACACTTTATATTACAGTATTACTTTATGATTTGAGTATTTATAAATGACAAAAATGGCTGTTTTGATGCTTTTGTTTATAGTTATTTATTAGTTTAATAACATAATAAATAATTCTGTATTTTTTGAATAATACATTTAAATATGTGATGTAAATGAACACATTATAAAAAAAAAAATAATGTCATTTTTTGTCATTGTTGAAGCAGCATCAGTTCATTTCCTCCACCACTTTCTCTCTGTCAAACACACAAATGTCTTTTTTTCTCTTTTGGTTGAATGTATTCATTTATTACAGTTCAGTTAGCCGTGGCAATTTTATCTTTGCTCTTGATTAATTGATTTTTTTTTGGAATGTTGTCTTATTTGGTAAATGTGTTCAGTGCATGCTATGTATGCTGTTCACCAGCAGGCTTTAATTCAGATCTCTAATGTGAATAAAGCTGTGATTCAGATTCAGATCAAACAGCCCAAGGAAGATTTACTCAAACCGTGAGCAAAGCGAAAAGCTTTCTTGTCATTCAGATGCTTTAATACCAGCTGCCTGACAATGTGTATATCACTCAGTCTAATGTAAACCAGGCTACAGCTCAACAGACTATAAAGAGTTCACTTACTTTAGTGCTAAATACAAGCCATCTAATACTACAGATCTCTATATCAGCAGATCTCATTTTTCTGTGCCTTTTTATTTAGTAATTGAGTTATTTTTTTTTTTTGTATCAAACCACTGACACTAAAAGTACAAAAGTTATTTGTAAAGTGTGTTGTTTTTTTTTTTTTTCATGTTTCATGTGTAATAAGAATGATATATTTATCATTTTGGTGTCTATAATGTAAGTTTGGTCATGTGGTTTCTGTGGAAACAGTAGTTTCCACTTTCATGAAGGTTTTTTGATACTGTGAACTTCTAAATGGACATCTGTTTGGAAAAATCATGCATGTTCTTGTTGTTTTTTTATTCTTTGTATCACTTTTATGACAACTCACATCTGGTTCTGCTCAGGTCCATGGCTCAGTGGGAGAGCCCTGGTGGTTATGGGTGGAGGATCCCATCAACAACCACATCTACCACTCTGAGTACTTCCTTCTGCATAAGAAACAGGTAAAGATACATGTACATCTGCTGACATGAGCTTATCCAAATCTAGAAACCCTAACACCAAATCACAGCATAAAGATACTGGAACAGTAGCTTTAAATTGCACTTTTCACGTTTAAAGTTGTATCTGTTTTGTTATTGCTTATAGTACACGTTTTGATGTATTTCCACTAAAAAAATAAATTCATGAATTTAATTGCCACTAAATTAAAATTAAACATAAAACGGAAAATCTCGGTTTATATTAATAAATGCTACGTTATACAAACCGTGCAAAAATTTGTGAAAAATCCTCTTTTTTTTATTTTGTAGGGCATGTTGTTCCTGAAGACAGCAAAATGTCATTCAGTGAGCCAGAAATGTGAAATGCATTGCGGTGTGCGTTTCTAATCATATATTCTCTCTGGTACTGTCAGGTTGTAAGTGGAGAGCCCCAGCAGGTTGTCTTCACTATACCCATCTTTGAGCCCATGCCTTCTCAGTATTACATCCGAGCCGTGTCTGACCGCTGGCTGGGCTCTGAAGCTGTGTGTATCATCAACTTCCAGCATCTCATCCTGCCTGAAAGACACCCGCCACACACAGGTGCGTCCCAAATATACACAGTCATATTACAAGCTGTGAGCAACTTCTCGTGATTAGTTTACTTGTTATTTAGGTGAAATGTATTCTATATACTTCTATTGAACTTTTAGTTGACATAGTATTATCATTTTTGATTAAAATGTTCATAAAATAATGATTTTTGTTTTTGTGGTGTAATATAGTCAATTTAGTTGAAATGTTAGTAGTTTTTTGTGTGTCTGATGTGTTTTACTTTAAAATATTTTTGAACAAAAGTATTAAAGGTTGTCTTGGCAAATGGCTTTTCTTTTTTTTTCAAAAGACCCTGTCACGGCTACCTTAGAACTGTTTTCAGATGGCAAAATCAGAATTTAGTTTAGGAGATTTTTTCACAGTTTAGCATACAAATATTTAAAATCCAATAGTGCTGCTTAATAAGTCACAGTTATATCTGTAGCACAAGCAATGCAGGACAAAGTTGTGTGCTGAAGTAAAAAAATTAAGATACCCTTTAAAACTGAAGGTTCTTTATTGGCATCTATGGGTTTCGTGGAGAATCTATCCACCTTTTTCCTGAAACTGAAAGTGGACGTAAGCCTATGGGTGAGGCTTCTGGTTCTTTAGACGCTATAGGTAAATAAACAAGGAAAATAACAATTTGCAGTAAGCGGTAAAAGTGTATGGGTGAGTATAATAGTGTTGCTTGCTTTGCAAGAAAAAGACTCAACTCAAATGTGCCGTTTTATAATGCAATATTGAAAATGTTCTTTTATTGATGACCATTTTCATTTGCTTCATTCCAGAGCTCTTGGATCTTCAACCATTGCCTGTGACTGCATTGGGAAACCGGGAGTTTGAGAGTCTATACAAGTTCACACACTTTAATCCCATTCAGACGCAGATCTTCCATACACTCTACCATACAGACACCAATGTCCTGCTGGGGGCCCCCACCGGCTCCGGCAAAACCATCGCTGCAGAGATGGCCATCTTCAGGGTCTTCAATAAGTACCCCACCTCCAAGGTCTGAACCGCTACCATCTGTTAGGATTTAGTTTTATCTCTTATGAGACGATTTAACAAGCATGTGTCTCTGTGAGCAGGTGGTCTACATCGCTCCTCTCAAAGCTCTGGTCAGAGAGAGGATTGAGGACTGGAAGATCAGAATAGAAGAGAAACTTGGGAGGAAGTGAGAGTGTTTCTAGATTCTTCCAGCAAATATGTATCTGTTATTGTACCCTGACCTTCATTTGCTCATTATCATACTGTCTCTCTCTAGGGTGGTTGAGTTAACTGGTGACGTTACTCCAGACATGCGAGCCATCGCGCAGGCCGACCTGATCGTCACCACTCCAGAGAAATGGGACGGAGTCAGCCGCAGCTGGCAGAACCGCAGCTATGTGCAGAAAGTTGCTATTCTCATCATAGATGAGATCCATCTTTTAGGTTAGAGGGGAAAGTTGTTGTTTTTCACTTGGAGTAAACAATAGTTTAACATGAGGTAGTATACTGGCAGTGAACGTCCACACCTCCTGTGCTGCCTATTTTCCTCGAAATAATAAAATGAACATCAATAGAATGACAGCAGTGAAAAAACAAGAATTACGAAAGCAATTATTCAGCACTCCAGACATTTATTTAACACTTTATGCAATAGATCCTTTAAAGCAAGCATATTTGCCTTTTTTTAGCCAAAATTGTATCTGCAAAAACGGTCTATGTTTGAAGCATTGCTCATACAGAAGCCACTTTTTGCTTTTTGTTGAGAATTCAAGTGACCAACTTTAACATCAAAGAAACGTCTTTTTTGTCCTCATGTGAAACTCTCAGTCGCATGGATTCTTATTGAAATGAATGAAATTCACCTGCACAGTTTGTGTCAGCTTTTATTTTAGTTAGGTCCTTAAAGGGATAGTTCAGCCAAAAATGAATATGCTGTCGTTAATTACTCACCCTCATCCAAACCTGGAATACATTTGTTCTTCTTTGCAGATCAAATCAAAATAACTTTGAATAAATCTGAGACCCTCCATAGCCAGCAAAGATCCTAAAAACAATTCATGTCACATCAGTAGTTCATCAAGCGACGTGAATACTTTTTGTGCTCAAGAAAAAAAAAAAAAAAAAAGTTTATTCGAACATTTCTTCTGACTTCACTCTATAGTCCCATTATGGAGAGTATTGCATATGTAAACAATGTATGCTGTTCTTTGTCAGCAGCACCGTACACCAATACGTTGTTTACATTGTTTATTCTTTGATCAGATATTTTATACTCTCCAAAATTCCATGTTAGGGTCATGTGGAGGAGACGAATTGTTGAGTAAAGTCATTATTTTTGGTTTCTTTGCTCACAGGTTGAACCACTGATATCACATGGATATCATGTGGCTTGATTGTGTTAAGATCCTTGCTGTCTATGGGAGGGTCAGAGAGCTCTCGGATCAGAAATATCTTCATTTGTTGTCCGAAGATGAACGAATGTCAACATAAGGGTTGATTAATCAATGACAGAATTTTCACTTTTGGGTGAACTATCCCTCTAAAGAGTTCACCGTACATGGCCTTATCTGGACATCATCTACTAATTTCAATAATGGGGATATCCTCTTGCATCTAACAAAATTTGTTCTTAAAATATCCTTAAACATTTTTTGTAAGAATTGGCTTTGCCCCTTCTGTTCTTGCTTGACAGTGTCACTGTGCACAAAGCAATGTCTACGTAGAAATGGTTTATTATGTCTAGTGCAGGAGTTTGATTGGCCTTTACATAAATCCAAAGTTAAAATTCTTTTAAACACGTTTACTTATGCCAGGTCCTATTGCGTAACATTACAGATGCTCTTCTATTTGAATGCGAGCAGATTCCAGCAGCCATGTTTCAACATCACATGGTAAACTTTCCCAGAGGAGTGGAAGCTATTATACCGCATCAAAGGGTCAAACAAATCCATTGTTAATGCCTATGGTTTTCGAAATTAAATCTTCAACAAGCACATGAGTCTAGAGTTCAGGTGTCCACATATGTTTGCCTGTGTAGTATAGCTGCTAGCAATGCATTAATGTCAAGAACCTTGATATAAACGAATTAGACAGCGTCAGTCCTTCTTGAAAACACAAGTCCTAAACCATGTGTAGTTGGATAACAGTGATAATGCCCCTTTACTTGACTGATTCATCCTTTAGCCTTTTCTTCTTTAGGAATGAATATAGTTTTATATCAATTTCACCAGACAAGGAGTATTGTTGTTTGATTGTGTTGTCGAGACCTACTGTATGTTAGGTATTTATTTGGGGTTTTTCCAAAATGTTTCTTGTGTTTGTCAGTTCTGTTGACATCATTGTGGTGTTTCGTCTGGCTTTAAACTAAATCACAGAAACATTTGTTTCCTGTGAAATTCTGTAGTTAAAGTGCCCCTATTATGGCAGTGTAATGATACTCATACACCCCTTCTTATTCTGTTACTTCTTTTTTATTTAGTTTTATTACTATCTGTATTAAAGAGTCTGTAAAACAACCTCTATTGTACATAACACTATATAAAAACAAAGGTGACTTTTGAAAATGAGAACATTTTCTTTGACTTCGCAGGTGAGGACAGAGGGCCGGTTCTAGAGGTCATTGTTTCCAGAACCAACTTTATCTCATCGCACACCTCAAAACAAGTGCGCATCGTGGGACTGTCTACTGCTCTGGCTAATGCACGGGATCTAGCTGACTGGCTGGGCATCAGACAGGTTAGAAACCCACAACCTGCATCTATTAGCTACACCACATCCCTATCCATTACATTTGACGAAAGACGTGATATTCAAATGGCTTTTGGAATCCATCCACAGACTGTTATAAATAGGCAAATTAATATTTTCAGGATCAGTGCTTCTTTCTCTTCTCAGGTTTAACGTGATTCACGGCAGTTCGAATCAAGCCCCCCCCCAAAAAAAAATATTGGCCCTGAAATGATATATTTAATGTCGAATGTAATTGATGGGTCTTGTTTCAGTGAAATCATGCTCGACTTGCACCCATAATGATTAGGGATGTAGTCAAATAACGATATTATCTGTAACACTGTACTGACGGTACCATCATTTTCATCCTGTTTCCATTACAGATAGCCCACCGAACATTCCTGTCCCTCATTCTGCGTATAAATGCATATGTGCAAGCGCTAAGGTCTATAAATAAGCAGCACCCTTCTCCCAGCGTGCAGCAGCATGTTGGCGCTGTGGCCGCATCAGGACAGACAGCAGTGGTTATGTAAACGTTGTTTTACTATTGCTGAAATGTCACCCTGCTAGACAGACGGGAAAGGAAGGGCTGGGGGTCTCCATAAATCTGACGTGTGCTGTTTGGACTGAGGCGCGTCTCTAGCTGCCCAATCCATTATCCAGCCCTTTAAATATGTGCACACACGCACCCAGGCCCGGGCCACTTGTGTGAGAGCGCAGTTGTGGGACAGGGGACAATGACAGGCTGTAATTACCCCCAGATGGGCCACTCTGTCAGGCACACAGCCAGCTGGGCACTCCATCTCTCGCTTTATTACTGTCTTTCTTTGCGTCTTCTCACTTTCTGGGTTTTGTGGCCCCGTCTTTATTCGTTTCTGTCTGTGTCTCTTTTAGGTGGGACTGTTTAATTTCCGGCCTTCAGTTCGCCCAGTGCCATTGGAGGTTCACATCCAGGGCTTTCCGGGGCAGCATTATTGCCCTCGTATGGCCAGCATGAACAAACCTGTCTTCCAAGGTACAAGAAGTAGTAACACATTAAAGGAACTGATCATGTACAAATGCGAATTCTATAATGGTGTACTCTTCATTTCAAGTGTTTTAAATGATACATTTGTGTGACCCAAATGTTATCATTTGCACTGAAATCTATTTGAAAAGAATAGAAGAAATTGTGACGCTCATTATGGTAGATAGTGATGGAAGTAACAGTTGTTGGACACCTTTGACTTCCTTAGTGTGGAAAATAAATGCTATAAAAGTCAGTGGAGCCAACAACGGTTGTGCATTCTTCCAAATATGTTTTTTGTGAGTGTGTTCAACAGAAAGAAATTCATACAGGTTGAGTATGACTGATTTGAGGTTGACTAAATGGTAGCAAAATGTACATGTTGGGGATGAACTTCAGTATTCCTTTAAGATTAAAAAAGATTATCATCACTCTAGGATAGATTCGTTTAGCATTTTTTCATCAAAAAACAGCATAAAACATTCAACAGTCCTTATTATTTTATTTTTGAAAAAATGTAATGTACACATGTAAAACTAAAGTTTGTGCTTATAGCCTTGCCATTACGTATCAGAAAACAAGTTGTTGTTGTTGTTTTTATAAAACAGTAATACTGTGTCTGGGGAAGTTACATCAAATTAAATATCTCTATTAAATTAAATGTAAAATCATGTTTCTATTCATCACTATAGAATTAACATGATTTCTGTTTCTAAAAACCTCATAAATGTTACAAGAGATCCATACTTACAAGCTTTAGTGAGAATGCATTAAAATGTTTAACATTTAAAATTTTTGTCATCATTGTCACATTTGATAGCCGATGTGAAATATGCTATTGGAACACAACCTTGGCAAACCGTTTTGGAGATTTTTTTTGGTCCTTCCCATTCAAGTACAGTAAATGAGAGCTGAAATTGTATTCATACATAAAAGATGATGCCCCAGGGGTGTAACTGTGAAATGGCCTCCAGATGAACTGACTTGCCTTAAAGCAACTTTAAACAAATTACAAAGAATTTTTATCATCTTACTATATTGACTTGCAGTTTTTTATATTTTAACTTGCTAAATTCTTATTTGGATTGAGATTGAGACATTCTGTTTTTCCCACTGTCCTTCAGCCATCCGCACGCATTCTCCTGCCAAACCGGTTCTCATATTTGTGTCATCGCGCCGGCAGACACGGCTCACGGCTCTGGACCTCATTGCGTTTCTGGCTACAGAAGATGACCCCAAACAGTGGCTCCACCAGGACGAGAGAGAGGTCAGAAGTCATGCAAAATATAGAATTTAACAAAATCTCTAATGCTCTGAATGACACAGAAAGGGTCACAACTTGGATGAGGAGAGAAGTAAACAATGCAAAAACGTATTACAACACATTACTTGAGAAATTAGTAGCATATTTTACCATAAGAGCTTCATTATTTTCATAATAAGTTTGCACCAAACTCTATGTAATAACATTCTTGCTAGGATCACAAGTTTTCTAAAGATTGACGTGAGTTAAAGTACATGATGGTCTTTGTAATATTACCAAATTGTGCAGAATAACATTATCATGAGCTTTAATATATATACAGTGGGTACGGAAAGTATTCAGACCCCCTTAAATTTTTCACTCTTTGTTATATTGCTGCCATCTGCTAAAATCATTTAAGTTATTTTTTTCCTCATTAATGTACACACAGCACCCCATATTGACAAAAAACAGAATTGTTGACATTTTTGCAGATTTATTAAAAAAGAAATATCACATGGTCCTAAGTATTTAGACCCTTTGCTGTGACACATATGTTGATCTCTGGTGAGTAAGTATGTTAAGTGAATAAGACCCAATGTCTTGTTTTCAGATAAAACCAAGTCAAACTTAAGTAATAATTGCGGGTACATTTGGTGTCCTAGGTAGACTTACAATGGAAACAATAGTGTAACAGAATTTACATTTTTATTTAATTTTTTCCAAAAACTCCACTTGCTGGCAAAAATGCTAAGAACCCCTGACACTTATGAAAACATGATTAAAAGAGCTTTAAATAACCCAATGTGAGATCAGTAATAAATTCTGTTTTCCTTTTGATATTGTGGATGTTTTAAAAATAACTCTTGGTGTAAGAAGTTTTTAGATTTAAATATTTTCTCAGAGAAAGCACAGATACTTTTCAGTGCTTCAGATTTTATCAGTGAGTGAAAGTCAAGTCACTTTTATTTATATAGCGCTTTTAACAATACAGATTGTAGCAAAGCAGTGGACATTAATAAATAGGAGAATAGAGTGATGGTAATGTATAATGACGAGAATTAAACTATTTATTTATCAAATGCAGAGACGGTCTCTGTAGTCAAGACAACGATAATCATTAGAAATCAGGTGTCCCCAACTAAGCAAGCCAGAGGTGACAGCGTCAAGGAAACAAAACCCCATCCATGAGAGAGTGGAGAAAAAACCTTGGGAGAACCAGGCTTAGTTAGGACCAGTTCTCCTCTGGCTGGACGCCCAGCAATTTCCAGTTTAATTTTAAACGCATGTCAGATTGTGTAAAGGACTTATAGTGTGTGTGTTTATGTGCATCTGGATCCAGTGATCTGTCCACGGAGCTCATCTAGGTGTTCTTGTCTCCAATGAAGATCATCTCTTTGTGCTGGTGCACCATCTGATCTGCATTCGGACTGAGGAACAAGAGAGAGAATAAGAGAGAGACAGACTAATATTAGAGTAGATGCCATTCTTTTTACGATGTAACGAGTATATCGTGTGTTAAGGGGAGTGTTCCAGATTCCAGCGGATCTGATTAATGCAGCCTAACAATCCTTTAACGGATCTGATTAATAAATGTGTATCAGTGTGTTATGTGTAAGCCAGAGTAA
>JAUMHI010000058.1:1322887-1353334 GCA_032359435.1 Enteromius unitaeniatus | reverse complement strand
ATAACTGCTTTTATCAGGGTACTGTGGTGTTGAGTAATTGAAAATTCTTTTAGAACAATTTTTGGTAACACTTTAGAATAGGGGACACTTTAGTTGTGTTTATCTGCCTGCAGGGTGGGATGTTAACCCATTCCTACAACAGAGCCTGATAGGGTTCCTGGTCTCCAGGTGCTTGGATCCAGGGTGTCCCGGAGGTGTTGATCACCTGCACACTCCTGAGGGACAGCTGTGACCACAGCATCTGTGTGGCCTTCCATTGTTCTGCTCTTGCCTCACAGATTCAACGTTTGCTTCGCAATCCTATCCTTACAATGCCAGTTAAATGGAGATACCTGCAGTATGTCTCACCTGAAACCCCCTACTGGAGCCAGTAAAGTGATTGGCGCTTTCACTTCAAAATGTTGCTTTAGAAGGGCAGTATATGTTAAAGAGACTCCTGACGTTTTTGACATACTTTACATGAACACAAATGGACTGACTAGAATGTAGACCATTTATTACTAAAAAAAAAATCTATTAATTTTGCATGTGATCTAAATTAACTCATAAAGATAAAGATTTGAATGTATTTTCAATCTGCAGTTGGGTTATGTGGATTAAGTAAAAAAAAACAACAACAACAACTAAAAAAATACAGCTAATAACAAAAAAGAACAAAATAAAATACATGGTTTTATGAGTAATACATATAATTAGTTCATTTATGATTATTTTAGTTTACTATTATTCTCCATTCATGTATATGTACATTAAGCTGTGTCAAAAATGCCAGAATGCTTACATAAAAAAACATTAAAAAAACCATGTAATCATATTTTCAATAATTATAAAAGAATTGACAGTATCATACAAGCACATACATATGCTGTAATGAAATATCACAGGTTGTGGTGGCCAGTGTTTTTCCCTATTTCGTATCACACAGGCCACCTTATTGACTGTTTTAGAACATTCTTTGCTTTCTCTTTCTCCTCCACCCGTGGGTTTTCCGCTCGCCCGAGCTGGAGCGCATCCTAACACGTTGTCACAGAGAGAGGCGAGTGTTCACTTCCTGTCGGTGGTGTTAAAGGGGCGCAGAGCTTCTCACCTGTGGCTGGCTGATTATGACGGTGTAACATGGCTTAACGGCTAATCCCACCGCCATCTCTTATCTAACTCCGCAAACACCATCAGCATCACTTATCAGCGGGGACGCCTCCCCCACCCCGCTCCAAACCGCTCCTCACACATGCACGCACTAACATCATTGACGTTGGATTTTCTCTCGCCCATAACACATTTCGCCGCCGCCCGTGTCCCGCGGCGAGTGTAATTTGGTGGAAACACAATAAAAATGGTAAGAGAGGGATCAGGCCGGGCAGGATCCATCACGCTGTGACAGCAGGAAACGGGCTCGGAGGATTGAAGCCTCCGTCACGTGACTGTCTCTTTTCCTTGACAGGAGGTGGAGCGCCAAAGGTGCGAGGGGCGGAGGTGGCTATCAAGGCCCAATCGAGGGGCTTCCCGAGCTAATGGCCGCCTGCGACGGGAAAGAGGACAATTTAACGTCGATGGCGAAGGAGGTGCTGCAGCCCAATCAGATCTCTCAGGTGCGTACCCGAGACGCAAAGCAAACAGCGCTCGCTTTACAAAGACAGAGTCTAATTTATTGGCGCCCGCTGCATTTCTCGACACCGTCCCAAGAAATATACTTTTTTTTGGAGATTGCAGTCATTGGTTGAATCACCTCTTAACAACATAAACATTCAAATAAATTCCAATTCTCCACGCATTAGGCAGCGGGCACGAGCGCGTGATTTGCCGAAAGCGGCAGACAGTCACGGTGGTCTCAGGTAGCACCAAGATCTCCAATTACCTCCCAAATGAGAGGGTTTAGAGCTTCAATCTAAGTGCTAATTGCAGCGGTAATGCGAGCGTCCGAGCCCAGCGATGAGCCCAGCGCCCGTTCCCCATCAGTATTCCAGCGACCCCCCTTCTTCTCGGCCCTGCTAATTAAATAAGCACATGCGCCGCCGCGTCCTCGTCTCGTTCACTAAGGAAGCGTAATCCTTGCATAAATAGCTGTGGCGGGGTGATCTGCACCGTTTTTTTCTCCCTCTGTCTCCCATTTCTCTAATGCTAACAGAACCACGGCCCTCCGCACAAACACCTCTTATTTGCTCTTGATGTTTTGTCAAATGCTTTGTGTTTTGTTCTAGTTTAGCTGTTGGGCTAAAGAGTGTTCATGGCTTATCACATAGACGATATATACACTACCAATCAAACATTTGGAGAAATTAAGGACAAGACGTCTCTTATGCTTACCACGGATGCATTTATTTATCTGTATTCAAAAATACAGTAAAAGCTGTAATATTGTGAAATGCTACGTTTTCTGTTTGAATTTATTTTAAAATGCAATGATGCTGATTTTCATTACTCCAGTCTTCAGTGTCACCTGATCCTTCAGAAATCAGAATAATATGCTGATTTGGTGCTTGTTTGTATTTGTTGTTATTAAAGCTCAGTTATTAATAATGGTTCTTTTTAGTATCATTTTTTGGAAGCAATAACAGTTCAGGATTTCTTTTAGAATAGAAGGTTTAAAAGCACAGCACTTATTTGAAATATATAAATGTTATTGTTTAACGTTATAACATAACATCATGAATACCTTTACTCTCACTTTTAAACTATTTATTGAATGTACTTGAAAAAGTATCAAGAATTCTATATTTCCCCCTTTTTGTAATTACCCCAATCACTTTGTAGAATAATAATAATATTGATAATATATATGAAATGTGGCCCTGGACCACAGTCATAAGGGTCATAATTAAGAAGAAAAATTACATTACATATTACTAATGAAACATTATGTTTTGATATATTTACAGTAGGAAATTGACCAAATTTCTTCATGGAACATGATGATATCCTTTTTGTGATATCCTAATGATTTTTGGCATGAATGAAAAATCAATCATTTTGACCCATACAATATATTGTTGGCTATTGCTACAAATATACCCACGCTGCTTATGACTACATATATTTCTTCAGCATATTAGAATGATATCTGATGGATCATGTGACACTGAAGACTGCAGTAGTGATACTAAAAATTCAGCTTGGCATCAGAAATAAATTATGTTTCAAAATATATTCAAATAGAAAACCTGATTTTGAACCTAATATTATTTCACAGTATCACTGTATTTTTAACGGAGAGTACTTCACAAATCTTACAATAGCAGTGTTGCTAAATTTGCCTAATATAGAAATCCAAGTGCTTTTTGTTGTGCTAATTGGGTTCGTTTGGCAGGTGTGGGCTTTTCTGTGTCACCTTCCTGTGGTGGAGCTGAAGATGAGTGTGAAGGGCTGGTGGGAGGGTCGTGAGGAGCAAACCGAACGCGTGCTTCCAGCGAACGTCACCAACATCAGAGACGAGTCCAGCTGGCTGCCGCTGCACGCCGACCAGGAGTACGTCCTCCAGGTGTCCCTGCGCCGCCTCAACGCCAGCCAGCACAGGGTGAGCTTTGTTTTCATCTACTCCCTTTTCTTTTTATTGTCCAGCCGTTTCATCAAAATCGATTCCGTTCTTTTCAGAGGAAGCAGGACAGCAAGGCACAGGCCCCACGCTTTCCCAAACCCAAAGACGAAGGCTGGTTTCTCGTTCTCGGGGAGGTGGAGAAGAAAGAACTGCTGGCTGTCAAACGTGTGGGATTTATACGCAACCGCAGCAGCGTGTCCGTGGCCTTCTACACGCCCGAGAAGACGGGAAAGTAAGAGCCGATTGCTGCTGCTCTAATGCCACGTTTTGGGACATATGCACAGTTTTAATGCGTGACTCTTCCTGTAGGTGTATCTACACGCTGTACCTGATGAGTGACAGCTACCTCGGCCTGGATCAGCAGTACGACATCCACCTGAACGTCATCCCAGCCAGCATCGCCGCGCAAGTCAACAGCGAGATATCAGACAGCGTTGGCAAAACGGCCCTGAAGTGACCTCACACATAAAACTACTGCTGTCCAACAATGAATCGCGTCAAAATAAAAGTTTTCGTTTAGATTTGTGTATGTGTGTATAGAAAAGTGTATGTATGCAGACACACGGTATATATTTTGATGTGTACATTTATATATTTTTTCTTAAATATACATGCGTGTGTTTGCATTTATACATACATAATAAATATACACATTACATATATTATGTAAACAAAAACATTTCTTTCGTATGCAGTTAATAGTAACGGTTAATAGTAAACTAAATCCAAGTTTCCCTCTTGGGCTAATTTGATGTACTATTCTTTAATTCTTCTTTTGAGTTCTAGGAAAATCTACAATGAACGAGTGCCCTTTTTTTCCCTTTCTTTTTCAATTAAACATGATTAGAAAGATCTGGCCCAAACTTAGATTTCACATCTAACAAACGAAAGATCAGACGGTTGTAATTGATTCACGAGGAACCTTCTAGATCTGCCTGCCTGCCTTAATACTCTTTTTATTCTCATTTTGGGCCTTTTTTTGGGATTCACCTGAAACGTTCTGCAGTGCATTTTAGGGTTCGTCTAATTAAGATGTAAACATGATAAGGATGGTTTTTGCGTGGAATTATGGAAACGTTACATTTTGTTAAATGTATAAAATAAATACCACATGCAGCGAAATTGCTTCCATTCTTTCCTAAGTGTCCACATTTACATAGCAGAGGCATTTGCCGAGCTCAGCAGTTATACGCACGCCACATGTGTTTTGTTATTTGTTACAGAGGTCAAATTGTCAGCACATGCTCAGTATTATTTGCCTTTAAAGTCACCCATCAGGGTAAAAAAACACTTACTGCGCACAGTACTTCATGCTTATTATTTCTGCAGTGAATGTTCAGGAATTCACAGATAATAAAGTAATAGATTTATTGATTTATTAGTATTAGTGGATGTTGAGGTTTGACTGAAGCAAACAATAGTTTTCATCACAATCATTTGCAAAAGCATCTATTGTGTTGTAGAAATAATGCTCCGAAAAAGATTTTCTGGCCTTAAAAACTGTAAGCAGGCTGTTTCTAACACTGTAATTAAGAATCCTAATTGTTTTAAAGCGTTCGTTTATCGCCGATGGTTTTAATGCCAATGGTTTTGAGTCCCTACTGAGGACTTCATATATTGTAAAGTATTTTCGATTGCTCTCTTTTCCACTGACGCCGTTTAATCAGCAGCAAATTCAGGCTTTAGGAAAAGGTTAAAGCAGCATCAAGCGTTTCGTGTGCAGGGCGCATCCTCTCTGATTTTCTCCTGCTGCAGGTGATTTCCTATTACAGACACAGACTGCTGCCCTCCTGAGATGCACACACACAAAAAAGAGATTTTGGCGTCCTGGTTTATTTGCATCAACATTTGTTGCATTCAAAAAATGTAATATTATAATTATTATGGTAGTAACACAATAAATCTTTCATCATGTTGATATAACACCAAAAAAAGCCTAAAAAGGTGGTTTGTTCTATATACAAATATACATATTAATCTCTTTAACATATTAACCTCTTTATTAATCATTACGACAAGGAAGAAGAGTAGGATTTACTCCTATAATCACTTGTTTCTGTTTCCCTCTGAAACAATACTGTTGTTTTCTTTCATGGTTTTTTGTGTGGCTGCAGAATTCTTTTGGTTAAAGCAAAGAAAATAGGGCCATAATAACCGCGTTGAATTATAAATAGCATTCTATGTTGTATTTATGGAAAGGCTGTTTAGATTGTTGGATATTTTAGGTTGATTAATGTTCTTATTTGAACGAAAAAAATGCGACTAGCTTTTAGGCAAGTCTGTTTCCATACACAAATATAGATAGATAGATAGATAGATAGATAGATAGTCAGTCTGTGAACTTTAAATGCAAATATTATTCATAGTGGGTTACGGGTCAGGGGTCAGCATTTCTAACAAATCGTGATTTCACGTGGAGCGGCCGCTGGTGAATGGGATCCAATGGGAAAATCCTGTCCTGGTCCTTCAGTGTCCAATGAGCTGAGCTCAGGGGGAGGGTCCGAGCGCCGCTCACACAGAAAGAGACTTCAACAAACTCTCCTCCAAACAAGATCCTTCTGGATACAAAGATGCCATGTTTCCCGTGTTTGCTGTGGAATTCGGGATGAATTAACTCTGGATATGTCTCGTTGTGGAGTTATGAGCTTGTGAAGACGAGGCCAGATCGCGGTGTGGTGTGTGTTATGAGGTGAGAAGACAACGTAAAAGTTATACTTTGAACTAAAGATGCGACGTAATGCAATGACACCTAACGCGCATGGATAATCAGCAGCGAGGACGTGTCTAGTTTAGCCTTCGCAAATGTATAAATTGGTGAGATGTTATACAAGTTAGAGCCTGAAAAGATTTGTGCATTGAGAGAAACCTTCTGTTTTCCAGGAATAATCCCTCAGGAAGAGATTGTGGGCCCGAGTGGATTTCATGTGTGTGTGTATGATATAAGACTTGCAGCAAACTTCTCATAGTCATGAAGCTCTGTTCGTCTCGCGTCTCCCTGTAAGACGTCTCGGGAGCATCTGGGAATTGGCCATGGCAGGAACGCTTTCAGGACGTCTCTGAAACCTTCCCATGTTGGTGAAACTGCTGGAGACCTCGCGTGTGTGGTGGAGAGATTGAAGCGCACAGCAGAAGGCTCTGAGGCGGCTGTCAGTGACGGAGAGCATGAAGGAGAAGTCGAAGAACGCGGCTCGGACGCGGCGGGAGAAGGAGAACAGCGAGTTTTATGAGCTGGCCAAACTCCTGCCTCTGCCCTCCGCCATCACCTCACAGCTGGACAAAGCGTCCATCATCAGACTCACCACCAGCTACCTGAAGATGAGGATCGTCTTCCCGGAAGGTGCGTCGCTCGATATCAGCCGCAGACATCGTCTTCATCTATCTCTATTAAACTGAGCATCGTTGTTAGTGTTCTGGGCAATATATATATAATAATCCGAATAATAGCGCGTTCATAATAATAATAACGATTTAATACTTAGGTTATCATTATTTGTTGTTGTTTTGATCTAGATGTCATTTAAGGGATTTAATGCACTTCATTTGCAGAAAGTATCGGATCGAAATCATCATCTGTTGGTGTTGGGATATATTATCAAAGCGCGGTATTAATAAATAAGACGACTGCTAGTTTTTTGGAGGCCTGTTCGCTTTTTAGAAATAATGCAAACGCGGAGCAAAAACCTCGCAGTCGTTGCTTCACCGCTGCGCTTTTTTATTCATTTATTTTTTAGCAAAGCGACAAATATGTGAATTTTAGAAATTTGTAGTGCTTTCGTAAATTTGAAAGCCTCGCTATTTTATTAAAGGTAAGAAGTGAATGAGACAGGATTCTGATTATTAGTTATTCTCCATCTTCTGTTCTGCGTGACTGGACACAAACACACTTTATAATAGGCCAATAATAATACTACTAATAATAAAACATTAATTAATAAAGAATAAAAAAACGAAATTCGATCAGCACGGGTTTAAGAGACATTTCATCAGTAACAATCTCTAATATCGAGGAAAAAAAACAACTTCATAATAATAATAATAATGTTTCTATTATTTTTTGTGTTATTTTTATCTGTTAGATTTAGTATCAAACGCATTTGATAGCAGATAAAAATAAAGTAGAAAAGCCAGCATGTCCTGCTACATTTATATTTAGTGTGCGTTGATTCCGGGCAGAAGAAACAAGCCTGTGGAGAGACACTAAAGAGTCCTCTTTGAGCATTCAGCGTGTGCTTTACTCGTTAGATCGGAAAGAAATGTTTTTAAACATATAACAGCTCGCCTGGGTTAAAGGTCAGCGAGGTCACGGTACAGACAGACACATGTAGAGCTGGAGGAAATCAGACAGTAAAGTTTTATTAGAAAACGAAGGAAGGTGAAGCTGGTTATTTATCGCTCGGCTGTCTAATATTGCACTCGTTTATTCAGTCATCTTTCTGTTTGCATTCGTTTGATTTTTAGTGATTGTGTTTTTAGGGGTTTTCGCTCAGACTGTTGTATTTTTTATTATTAGCGAGTCTTATAGTTGGCGCTCAGTTATTCGACAATTCAAAAAAATATTGTTTGCATTACAGAATAACGTATTTATTATTATTATTATTATTATTATTTTGTGCTGTAAATAAATGCATTAGGATCCACGTGCTGGAATACATTTTGGGCCTGTGTGAAGAAATGCGTTTCCTCAGCAGAAACTGAAGAATTGGTTAAAAAAGATTACGCTTTATTTGTTGTATTGCACGCGCTTGAAACCGATCATGCAGTGGTGTATTATTTTGTGTGAAGCGCTTTATTCTTATCTCTTATTATAGTTTATTATGTGAGGAGCAGCGCGGATATTCAACAATTCCCTGCGAAACATCCCAACTCTTCTCGGGTCCGTCGGCATTAGGGTCAATGACAATTATCATTTTACATCAGAGCAATTATTACTGTTTCAACAATTATTATAACAATTAGGCTATTATTATTATTATTATTACAAAAAAAAAAACATGTATTAGCTGCCATAAGCTGTCTCAATTGTGGCTTTCATCTTAGTCTTAAACCATTCGATTGATAATTTTAAAAGCAGCTAGAAAATGACTTTATATATTTATATAAGCTGGCTTTTTCTAGATAAGCTCGCCGTCGAACATGTTTCGGGATATTTTAGTCTCTGGTTGTTTCTGCTGGATAAACGCGGAGTCCATGTTTGTTTGATATTAAAGTGGAATCAGAGCTTTTGCTTTCATCTGATGTTTGTTTTCGTGTGATTTGCATTTCAATAAGGATTGTGTGTGTCGGGCTGTTTGCTTTATCGAGTTTCTTCGCCTCAGAAACACTCCTGATCTACATTCAGCGTGTTTACAGTCGCTTCAGTGTTAACATATTGACTAAAACCGAGCGTCAGGCGACTATTATTTTTGTTGTGGTCATTTTTTGCGTGCTGTGGATTTCCCGTCCAAACGAATTTCGTATTAGAGATATTTTATTTATGCGCTAAGATTGGTTTTGTTAGCTCCTATAGACGGTCATATGTTTAAGGCTCATCGTGTTTTGGGTTTATTAGTGTGTGTCATAAGCTGAGGTGTTTTTGGGCAGGTCTCGGGGAATCCTGGGGTCATGTGAGTCGAGCCAGTTCTCTGGACAATGTGGGCCGAGAGTTAGGATCACATCTGCTTCAGGTACACACTTATTATTATTCATCACTGATAGTTCTCATATTGTGAAACAATTCTATCATAGTTTTTGAATATAGAATTATATAGAATATAATTTTTGGTTTGTTTTGTGATTTCATAATTCACAAAATGATTACATTATATATCTATGGTACTTCCTTGTACTTAATTGTAATAACAGAAACTGAAGGCTTCGTTTGAATACACTGAATCACATTAATGATGCTTCAGGAATTAATGGAAGTAATTTCTTTCTGTAGACTTTGGATGGCTTCATTTTCGTGGTCGCTCCTGATGGAAAAATCATGTACATTTCTGAAACGGCATCAGTGCATTTAGGGTTGTCACAGGTAAAGTGCCCGTTTGCGTATTTCCTCGTTGCTTTTATTTCTAGCCTCTTAATATTCAGCCCATGCCACGGTGTTTGACTGCAATGACAGAAGTCCATTTTAACAGGTAGAGCTGACGGGGAACAGCATTTATGAATACATCCACCCCGCAGACCACGACGAGATGACCGCGGTCCTGACGGCTCACCAGCCGTATCATTCACACTTCGTCCATGGTGAGACATCCACTGAGCACCTGCACGCACAAACCGGTTCATCATCCCTCCTTCACCCTCTTCTGCTTCCTGTTCTTTTTTCTAGAATATGAAATGGAAAGGTCTTTTTTTCTGAGAATGAAATGCGTCCTCGCTAAAAGAAACGCTGGCTTGACGTGCGGGGGTTACAAGGTAAGCCATTCCATAAAAACGGTATCCCAGCTGCATAAAAATATATCGATCTTTAGCTATTTTTAATGACACTGTGCCCAACAGGCATCGTGTTTTAAATCAATAGCAATGACATTTATAAAGAGCTTTGATAAATGTGCAAGAATATAATACAGGCAAAGAAGGCTAATGCAGATGTGTGTGTGACCATGATCTCCGTCAGGTAATTCACTGCAGCGGCTATCTGAAGATCCGCCAGTACAGCTTAGACATGTCTCCGTTTGACGGCTGTTATCAGAACGTGGGTCTGGTGGCTGTCGGTCACTCTCTCCCCCCCAGCGCCGTGACCGAGATCAAGCTCCACAGCAATATGTTCATGTTCAGAGCCAGCCTGGACATGAAACTCATTTTCCTGGACTCCAGGTATCATGTGTGCATATGCTTCTATATACAGCCATGAAAAGACCAATGAATGAAAATGTTTATGTCATCAGCATAACAAAAATTCTAAGTTAAATATAAATATTAAAATATTAAAATTACTATATGATGATCATGTCCTCAAAGGAGAGTACGTGATGGCGCTAATTCGCTCGGATTGAGAGAAGGAAAAAGAATCTGAAGCGTGTTATCCATTTTATTCCGTAGAGACCAAATAAGGCACTGTATCAGAATCACCAACATGTGTGTTTCATTTTATTTTATGATCTTTCTCGAAATGAATGAATGAGAACTTTCTTGTGTGTGCCTCTATGACATAACCATTATTTAAAAAAGCAAAAGAAAATTCAAGAAGTGTATTTGCAGCTTTCAGTGGGATCTTTGGACGCTCTATATATGTTTATAAAATCTCTTTTCTAAAACAGCTAATTCTTGTCTGTGTGATTGTGTAAATGCAGCTTTGTATGTTATCCATATCCTGCTCTCTGTGTGCATGTGCAGCTGTGTTTAGCGAGACAACACATGCATGTTGGGCTTACGTTGAACCAAATTTGTCCCGTTCCTGCACGTGCCAGTGTGTGGACAGGTGTTTGTGCTCACGCCAACACCATTGTTATTCCGTTCTGTGTTCTTGTGTTTGTCAGGGTTGCGGAGCTCACTGGCTACGAGCCGCAAGACTTAATAGAGAAGACACTTTATCATCACGTCCACAGCTGTGACACTTTCCATCTCCGCTGCGCGCACCACTTGTGTGAGTTAGGTTTGTTTTTCCTCATTCCTCTGGTCACGTCCCCTTTACAGCAGCTAATAATAACAGCAGCTTTAGTGATGACTGACATCGCTCACCGTCATCAGCGTCTTCGGGGTACAACCGAGCGCGGTAATTGATAATACCACGTTACAGGAGATGAATATGATCTCAACATACTGATATGAGCACGAGCTCAGATTAAACATGCAATCTATTAGCGACTAAATTAGTGAACCGGATTGAAAATGACTTTTTTTTTTTTGTGTTTTGTCTCTCTACACGTTTAGTCCTTAAAAACACAATTTTCTATTATCCATTGTTTTATCTATTACATTCCTGATTGCAGCACAACATGGCTTATTAAGAGACACAATATTTGATATTTGCTATAAATAGTCATTAGACTGAAAGAGAAAATGCAGTTTATGGTTTAAACATGCAAATGAAAGCAGTAATTAACTTTCCTGAATAAGAAAGATTAAATGAACCACACGCAAGGCCAAAAAAACTCCCAGTGTTGCTGATGAAAATAAACAACAAAATAATAAATCTTTTTTTTTGTATGTGAAGCGAAAGTGTCAGACATATTCCTTAATTGATCGCGTGTGTTTTTCTCTCTGCAGTGCTGGTAAAAGGACAAGTCACCACCAAATACTACCGATTCCTGGCTAAGCAGGGTGGATGGGTCTGGGTTCAGAGTTACGCCACCATCGTACACAACAGCAGATCGTCCAGACCACACTGCATCGTCAGCGTCAACTACGTCCTCACGTGAGTACATGTAAAGCTTTTTATGCATCTTCAAAACAGCTTGAGATCTTTACACACTGATTAATTGTCAACGATTGAATTCAGATGAGGAACACTGATTTCTATGCAAGGCTATAAATTCATGTATTTTTCATGTATTTGTATAGGAGGTATTTTTAATTATAATTTACAATAACTGTTTTCAATTTGAATATATTTTGAAATCGAATTTTTTCCTGTAATGGCAAAGCTGAATCTATCAGAAAATCAGAAAAATTATCAGAAAATAGTAGGATTCTTTGCTTAATAGAAAGTTCAAAAGACCTTTATTTGAAATGGAAATCATTTTGTAACATTATGCAGGTCTTTATTGGCACTCTTGATCAATTAAATGCATCCTTTCTGAATAAAAATACAAATTCAGAAGAGTCTTACTGACTGCAAGCGTTTAAACAGTAAGTAAAATGATATTGTCAAATTAATTACTGTTCCATAACATAGAACTCCTAAATAAATAAAATAGTTATGGTGCAGGTCATGCATTAATATGTGCTCTATAACTACTAAGAAACAGCCAATAAGCTAGTAATACACATACTAATGAGCAGCTAGTTGATATTAAGAATCAGCCCCGCTATTAAAGTTTTACCACTTAAACTATAGCATACCCTCAAATTTTTCAATAATGCAGTTCCATAAACACATCCAGTTGTACACGACTAACATGCATGCAGTGTATTAGGCAAACGTGCAGTATCCCATATCATTTCTTAAAGCTTCTGTCTACAGTTGTGTTGAATTGTCCACATTATTCCACTATTACGCAGCTAAAAGGCTTCTCTCAGTGACTTACAACTAGCAATAGGTTCAGTACAATATCATTAAGGTTCAAATTTATGGTGTTTTCTAGTCCAGCCGTGACAGTGACAGAGCGAGTTAAAGCTGCCCTGATGCTCATCAGTCAGTTCAGGGTGTCATCCCTGCTCTTGCTTTATATAATATGCCAGCTGCATGTACAGGAACTGCATGGGAGCCAGGGGTCATGGGTGATTTATTTGTCATGCATTCATACTGACAAACTCTGTGCATTACCACAATGAACTTTTCCACTGGAACTCTCTGGAAAGAATGAGGTAGGATTGAGCAATGGAGCCATCGCTCACACTACGGTTTTGAGCGAGGGACGTATGGAAGAGTGAAGCGCAGCATTTGTGTGCACACTTCCAGAGAGCCCATTAGAAGCAATGCCAGCATCTGGAGCATCGACCCCCGCCCCCAGCCCCGCTCGTTCTGCCTGCTTTGCTATCTATCTGTTACAGATGTAAATGAACTGCGTGCTATAAAAACCTTCATTAAAGCAAAGTGGATTGGTTTTAACATGCCAGTCTGCCAATAGCCCGCAAGTGTCAGATAGCACTTCAGCCACAGATATAAAGGAAAAGTTTTTATGAGGTTTAATTAATAGGCTGTAAAGATGATGAGTGTTTATAGCTCACAGCTTGCTAAGAGTGTCCATGAATGGAGTTACCTCTTTTTTTTTGGTGATATTACCCGCCGTCATCCATGATTTGGTCTCCTTGAGAGGAATGATTTCCTTAGAAGCGTGCGCTGCAGTGTAGACATCACGAGTGCAAGATCTTTCCTGTTTAACCTCTCCACATGTGCTCTCATTCAGAAATGCACAGCTAGTCTTCAGTGAGAAAAGAAAGTGAGGTAGATATGTCTGGCATCTTATTGTGGTGTTATCAGAGCCTATTCACAGGGGCTGTGAGGTGTGAAATGAGATTGTGTGTGTGAGAGGGAGAGAGAATGGCGGCTGAGCTGAATAAGATTGTGTGTATGCTCTAAACCACTGAGACCCGCCAACCTGTTGCATCACCTTAAGGCTTTTGGCTTCTGTCGACAGGCCTTGACCTCGAAAAAACTCTGTATTGACATAGAGCGTACGACGACGTCATTTACTTCATGAGATCTGCGAGTGCATTTGTGCAAGTGCATGTGAGAAAGTGTATGCCGGTCTTTTTCCAAGATGTTGCCATCTGCGTGCAATCCCATTAGTCTGCGTGCTGTCTGAGCCAGGCTACTAGGCCTCAGGAGGGAAGCTGGTGGCGGCGCCTGGCTAGCATACGCTCTAGCCATCGTTTTCTGAAAGTTATACATCACTGGGAACAGAAATCCATACAGCACTTTACTGAGAAATCAATTCCCATTTCCTAGTTATGCCTTATGTGGTGATCCCTGTGTGGGTTTGATTTAGCCAGACATAGCTCTTAATCTCACTGTGTATTTGAACAGAGCCTCCAGCCCTCTGCCGTATGTTTGTAGGAGCCTTGTTCCAATCCTGCAGGAGAAACAATGCAATTCATTTTATGTCCTTGAGTCTTCCTCACACACTGCTTCAGAAATGAGCATGGAGCCTGAAGCATCTTAAGAAAAAGCCTGACCATACATTTCTCTGAGTGGTTAACATGGAAAAAGGAACTCAGTGGTTAACGGGAAAATGCACCAGTAAACATTAATGGCGAGATAAGCAGTGTTGGGTTTGAGCTCAATGTTGTTGTCATTCTTCAACAGGGACACGGAGTACAAAGGACTACAGTTGTCCTTAGATCAAGTGACGTCCACTAAGCCCACGTTTACCTACAACAGCCCATCCAACCCCATCAGTGAGAACAGAAGAGTTGGCAAAAGCAGAGTCTCCCGTACCAAGACCAAAACAAGACTCTCTCCCTATTCACAGGTCAGTAACGCCTTCCATTTGGCTGGTCATGGTATATTGGGAGAAATAGGACGGTCTTCTGTTGCTGGGAAGACTTCAAATGTGATTTACACAACTAGGACATGCTTAGTTCCTCATTCCATAAGTAACATTTCCATAAACCAATCATTGCCTTCTAATTTTAGGTGTTGGGTTAGGGATAGGGTTAGGGCCTGGAACAACAAGCAATCATTGCACTATAATTTTAAGGGAAGGTTAGAGGTAAGGTTGAGGATATATGTAGGACTCGGATTGGATGATAGGAATGTTGGGTGATGATCCAGCGTCACGTTATATGTGCGTAAATCACACTGTGCACAATTTCAACTTCGCCCTCAGTGATAAAGTTATAAGTTTGACAATCTGTTGGACAAGTCGTGTTACTAGAGTCACCCCAACACCACACATTTTTAGACCTGCCCTAATCAAGTGCACCAGAGTCAGCACATTAGTAGAAACACCGTGACATGAAAAGAGAGACACACAATCCATATACTGCTGGCGTGCCCCCAGGAAGAGGGTAAAGAAACGCTGTATTAATGGATATACATTTTTTTTGTGCAGTACCCGGGTTTTCCAACGGATCGCTCAGAGTCGGATCAGGATAGCCCGTGGGGAGGGAGCCCACTGACTGACTCTGCGTCTCCTCAGCTTCTGGAGCAGTGTGAAGGCATAGAGTCCTCATGCGTGTACCGGCAGTTCTCAGAACCACGGCCGCTCTGCTACGGCCTACCACTAACAGACGATCACCATACTTCCAGCGAACTCTACGGCCACACTCATTCCGAGTCCTGCGAGAGGGGTCGCTGTAAGGCTGGTCGATACTTCCTGGGCACCCCTCAACCCGGGCGAGAGGCATGGTGGGGTGCAGCCCGCTCTGTTCTCCCATTACCCAAGTCCACATCTGAGAACGGGGACAGTTTCGAAAGTGTGATGCCCCACATCTCCATCCATGGCCTGCAAGGTGTGTTTTTTTTCACTGGATCTGTGTTTAGAAACCAAATGGTTTTGGCCTTCCACCCACTTCGTTCTCAATGAGACCGGCTTAGAGCAAAGTAAAAGTTTATAGGCAGGAGCATTCTGAAAAGAACGTACTAAAACAATAGACTATAACAACCAAACTTCTCATTTGGTGATAAATGAAAGCGTAAGAGCTGAATGATTCTCGACTCATCTGTCTATAGATCAGGGGTCTCTAGCACTGCTCCTGGAGAGCTACTTTCCTGCAGGCTTCACCTTTCAATGTTCAGGTAACATCTAGATTGGTTCAGCTGTGTTTGGTTGGGATTGGAGCTAAAATCAGCAAGACAATAGCTCTCCGGGAGCATGGCTGAAGATTCCTGCTGTAGACGGTAGTTTACAAATTTGGTGTTCTGCAAGAGTTAACTCCAACTTGCCTCAACACACTTGTCTGGAAGTATCGAGTATGATAGGTTAGACCTTGATTAGCTGATTCAGGGGGGTTTAATTGGAGATGGAGCTAAACTCTGCAGGATAACAGCTCTTTAGGACAGAGTTTGGACAACCCTGCTATATTTAGGTTTTTGAAAAAAAAAATCATTTCTGTTCTTTGAACTATGTTTGTTTCCTCTCAGTAACACTGTTTTTCCCTCTTTCAGCGAGGGGTCACTGGGACGAGGACAGCATGGTCAGCTCACCTGACACGAGCGATTCAGGCGATCGATACCGTGGTGACCAATGCCGCGCAAGTCCTCAAGAACCCAGCAAGATTGAGACGTTGATTCGAGCCACGCAACAGATGATAAAAGAAGAGGAAAGTCGTCTGCAGTTGAGAAAGGCTCCTACAGAAATACCTGTGGAGTCTACAAACGGTCTGGGCAAGAGCCACAGCTCGTCGTTTCACAGTACCGACTTTCCCCAGTCAGCGTTGCAAAGCGTGGTGTGTCGGGGGCCGGCTCAGGTTATAAGCCCCGCACCTAGCCCTGTTCCTCTGTCCCGTCTCAGCAGCCCCATCTCTGACAGACTGGGTAAAAGCAAAGACTTCCTGCAAAGCGAGCTCTCTTCTTCTCAGCAGCACCAGCAGCCGCTGCCCCTGATGGGCACATGTGCTGTCTCTCCGACTCCAGCGCTATACCCCTCACACCCCCGCCAGTACCTAGAAAAACACACAGCCTACTCGCTCACCAGCTACGCACTAGAACATCTGTACGAGGCAGACAGCTTTAGAGGATACTCCCTGGGTTGCTCAGGTTCCTCCCATTACGATATGGCCACTCATCTACGAATGCAGGCTGAACAAGCACCGGGCCATAAAGGCACCTCCGTCATTATCACCAACGGCAGCTGATGCTTATCAAATCACGAATCGACACTCAGTGCTTCACCCTTTCTCTCCAGCTAGCCTAGAATTTCTGATTTTATTTTTTTTTGTTCCTACGAATTCTACAAATACTTTTTCTTAATTCTAAATTGTTTTCTAGTAAAAAAAAGAAAGAAACATCCTTAAAGCATAAGTTTTTTTTTTCAATATTGAGGTTTATGCTGAGGTTTAAGCAGAAAAAAAGCTAAGAAAAGTAAATAAATCTTATATTATGCAACTGTGTATAATTAAATTTATGCTATTTTAAGGATGTTTAGATATTTTTACTGGAAAACAAGACGAAAGAACTGATTAAGTACACTTTTGCAGTGTATTAAGGGATGTGAGTTCTTGATATCTGAGAAAGGGACATTTGTTCATCTGTTCACAGAGAAGGGATTCCATATAAGAGTTTGTTTGTCAAATACTTTATATACCTGATTGTTTTTTTTTTCTTAACCACTATTATAAGCTGCTCGAATAAATTGGGATTTATTCAAATTTCTCAAAATAAGAGATATCATGACAACCATGAATTACGTAATCTCGTAACAGCACATTTATATGATGGTTTCAAAAATCTAGACTGTAAATGTAATTAAATTATTTTATTTTCTATCGTTCACATTTGGATTTGGGTTACTAAATTGTTGGGTCACAATACTTTGTGATTAAGCTACATGTAAATTTAAACTGTGGGTTTTTTGTTTGTTTGTTTTTGCAACAATTCTACATCCGTGACCTCAAATTCCATCCAGGTTTTAGTAATTTGCCCTCTGTACTTGAGACACAGCAGTAGCTGTTTTTAACCAGACCATCTGTGGCACTGGGGAAAATGCATTTTAATATTAAAAGAAAAATTGAAGTAGCATGCTGATGAATAGTCCAAAATGCAGCATTAATTTATAATTGTTTAAGGTTGTTGTAGGATTGAATCTTAGCTCATTTGTGTACTGGGATACTTTTTGTAGTTGCATATGCTGTCCATCTGTGTTTGGACCCAATTCAGTCAAAGGCTTGAAGACTTTTATTTTTTTAAAGAACAGAAACTGGTTGCGCACATTGTGTTATTGAGTTGAACAAATGATTTGAAGCTTCTTTGTCCCTCCGCAAGCCTCTAACATGTCAGCCTTTAAACTGAAAACTAAGATTATGCAATCTGATTTTATTCAAACAACTGGAACAATAATACAAATGAACTAAATGACGAGTCTTGCGCTGGTTCGATTAGAAGGTCTGGAAATGTGTTTTTGGCCCGATGAGTGATTGACTGCCGTGGTGCTGGAAGGCTTTGAGCCGAGCTGCTGTTTGGTGTATTGAGGTTCCACACTGGAGGAGTCCAAAGTCTGATATGGACATTAAAAGGGGAATTTTCTGACAGACTTGTCCCCCGTACCTCACTCCTTCGTCATGTATTTATAAGAAACTGGCTCTGTTTGGAAAGCTGTCTTTCTCTGAGTGAGAGAAACTCTAAAAAAAAAAAAAAAAAATATTTATGATGTACATACTCAAAAAACACCCCCGCCCCCCCCCACTCACACCAAATAAAATGATGCAAAATGGTATTGCAAAATGTATTTATTACATGAATGAAAAATGTCTTTTGTTTCAGAATATCGCAGTGTTTGTATTTTATTTATAATTTTCATTTCTGCGTCTAAGTTAAATGCCATTGTTTCCTTTCTTGCATCACTATTTCTAAACATACAATGAGAAATATTTGAATCTGTTTTCATATTGCAGCAAAACTGTTTCGAATAACAGAATTCAAAATTGGTTCTGCGTTTGCTTTTAATCTTGACGTTGTTCAGCCAGACCTTGGAGAACTCAGGTGAAAAAAAAAAACAAATATATCCCTAATTTGATCATTATTCATGTTTAATATGATATTTCATACTCACTTGAGAAATTAATAAATGATTGCAAAGATGCTCATTCATTAAAAGGCTGCATGGTTTTTATTTTAAATGTTTTATTCGTTTTGATCGTTTTTGCGGGCAGCTTTCAAGACATATTTGAATCTAAAAAAGTTATTCTTTAATTAATTAAAAAATATTTAACATAACTAAAAGGGCGAACAGAATGTAATACACAATATACATGAACATTTTACACCATAAATCCCAACGAATAATATTACCATCAATACGAAGACAATCACATGAATATTTGATGTTTTTTGATCATTGGCACTGTCATATAGCAATAAATAAGATCATATCCGTAGCTAAAAGCATCCATGTTTTTTGAAGATGAATACTTCCTAACACTACAATAAAGGACAAGATTTATTTGACATAAATGCAATGACATAAAATGATTTGCACAAATGTATTTCATCTCTGTTTTCTGTATGCTCAAATGAAAGAGTGTGAAGATTCTTGAACTCAGTTCCAGACTGAAGATATATATATTTACATGCGTTTACACACCAGTGGGTGTTTTCTTTTTGCTTTAGGGATTTTGTTCTGGCTGCAAATCCTGAAACGAGACTAAAACACACATCGCAGAGGACAAACATTCAGAAGGGGCTCTCTGAGAGCATTTGTCCGCTCTGTGTTTCATGTGTGCTGTGAAGGAAGCTCAGGTAAACCTTTGGCCGTCCTGACAGGTGTGTTGCTGGGCAACAGTGACTAACACAGACAGCATTAACACACATCAGTGAGCGGCGCTCCATCACAGCTGCTGCAGGCCTGACTCCACATATCCGCCAGTACAACACCACATTCACTGCTTGTTTGCAGTGCCTCGTGAATATTATGAGACATTAAATACATAGGAAAAATTGACATCCTTGAGTGACTTCAAATATTCAAACTCATTTCACATATTTACAAAAAAAAAGAACAAACCATTGCAAAGAAACAGCGAGAAAGGCATTCATTTTCAAATTTAAAACCGAAATAACGTTCTTGTAAAATGTAATTATCTTTATTTTGTTTACAATTTACAGTGTCATTGAGAAACTGCATGGAATATTTGTGCATGAAAAATGTAATTAACAGGAAGATTTTTGGATTACAAGCAAAAAAATGGGGATAACCAGATACACCTTAAAATGTGTATACTGTATAAAAATCTAAAGTGTACAACAAGAAAATACAATGCAATTATTTGTAAATCAAAATTGTTTCTACACCTTTTTTTCATTTGAAAAAGGATCACTTAAAAATGCTATACACATCACAAATAAATATTTTTTTCCTCTCCCGTGTTAAATGTTCCTATCCTATAATAACTGTTTCATTTACAGCTATTTAATCAACTGTGCAATGTACTTAAAATGTGATTATTTAATATTATATTATTGTACTTAAAAGTGTATTTTATGTTATGTTCTGCTGCATGCATTGATATCCTATTTCTGATGCTTCTTAAACATAGGAAAGATAGAAAATGTCAGTGAAATACTTTAATTTGAACTATTATGTCGTCCAAACACAGTATACCTTCATATTTAAATGAATTTGTGAGTAAAAAGTTCTTGCATTTATATCAACACACACAAAATATGTATTTTGGATTAGAAACTGCTTTAAATACATCAAAGTTCCTTCGTGAAAATAAATAAAACCGAGCTGAACCCACAGATAGAAAGATAAAGTGTTTCTGTGTAAGTGTAAGGCGTTTTTATGTCTACAAGCTGAGTGAAGTATAGCCCTTAGACTGCATTAGAGACGTTACTGCATTCGGCACATCTTGTATAAAATACATCAGGCGGGTATTTGTGTCTTGGTCTGAGTGAGGAACAGCTCTGGAAAATCTAACCTTTACGTCTGACTATTGAGTGGCAGAAGCGTGAGATCCGAGGGAGGACGAATATTTCACCTCATCGTGTTTTCAGTGTTGCTTCCTAGTCACGTAAATTTGATTATCACTCTAACAGCTGACTGCAGCGTTTGTACTCGCTTCGGTTTTTGTAATTGTGTGAAAAAGAAACGGAGGCAGTAAATGAGGAAATGAGCGTAATCTTTCTGCTTCTCACAGCAGGTCTGGAGACAGCCAGTGCGTGAAAACACTCAGACGATAAGAAGAAGTACGCTTTGTTTCACCTATCCTTGGAAAGTTGAGGTGAGGTCTTTGCATCCGTCCGTGACACAAGCCTTTAATCATTCACAGAGTCAGATTTAATGAGGAACACTCATCTTTATAAATCTCACGTTTAACTATTTCTTTACCTTAAGGCTGGTTAACACAAAGAATGAATACATTTTTATATCTATATGTATCTGTTGTCCCAGTCTGTCTATTATTATTATTATTATTATTATTATTTCAAGACTCGTATATTTTCAATGGGATGTCAACTTGTGACGCAAGATCTACAGAAACATAAGACTGATGTATCACCACAGTTGGAAAAGTGAGCAAACAGATTTCTCTGCTGTCACCCTCAAAGAAAGACAAGAAGGCGCAAATGCAGATTGGCTAATCCTGCAGCGTTTACAGCCGGGCTTAGGAGCATGTACCCCACCGAAACCAGAGAGCCTTGTTGTAGCTCGGCCCAGACAGGTGAAACCCCGCTGGTGCCTTCAAACGTGTGTGGGGCACAAATGCTCAAAACACCATGTGTTGCATTCTCCACACCAACAGCACATATAGAAGCTGCAGCGCTTTTGCACAAACAATATATTAGAGCACTGAAAAAAAGTGCCATCATACCAATCCTTCAGAACGCACTACTGTATCCTGAGTCCTAAAGGAACCACGGGTTCCTAAGGTTTCTCACATTAACATTCCTCTAATGTTTGACTTCTAGTAAATTCTTGGAAAATTGTAAAAATCTAACTGCTTTTTGTGTTAATTATCTGCTCGCGCTATAACTTTATTTATTCTTTTTATACTAGGTGTTCAAGGTACTAACTTTAAAAATACCATTTTCATTCATATTTTATTGGTTAGCAATTTGAATAGGTTTGTATGGTGTGAATAGTGGGATTTTAGAAATAAAACAAGAATATCCACGCCACCCCTAAACATAACCATCAACAAAAGAGCTTGTAAAAATGAGCTACTAATTCACTAAACTGTAAAATAGTTATGAAATGCCATGGCATTGTGTTGAAATGTTAATGCATGTTGTTACATTGTAATTACACGGCTGGCTAAAATAGCGGTTAGGTTTTTGGGGGGGTTTTCATTTCATGCTTACAGTTTATTATATTATTATCATTAGTGCTGTCAAGCTATTAATAACATCTAAAATGAAAGTTTTTGTTTACATATGTGTGTGTATACTGTGCATATTTATTATGCTTCTATAAATACACACACATGCATATTTTTAAGAAAAATATGTTATGTTTATATATTATATGTTTTTTTATACATTATAAATAGATATTGATGTGAATATAATTATATATTTATACATGTAAATATTTTTCAAAATGTATACATTTACACTTAAAATAAATCATTATTTTTATATATATAAATATATACACACAAACACATGATGCGATTATTATTTCTTTTACATTTGCTTATGAATCATATTGTTTGAAATCATATGAAATGTCACCTTGCTGGATTTTCTCATGAGGTTGGGTTGGTAAAATACTGTATGTATGTAAATTATGAACATTTTACATACCACAACTTTAAATTGTTTTCATTACTTTTTTTTTATAGTTGCAAGACAAAGAGAGAGGACGATGGGGAACAGGAAATGTGAGCATAAATGTTAAAATGCTCAGTAAAGCAAATAAAATCAGTAATCATTACTAAAAAGCATTCCTCCAGTAACGCTCGGCGGTAAACTTGCGATGTATTCTGTTCTGCATGCGTGAGACTTGAATAAAGACCAATCATCGCTCTCTTGACTCACACGTCTGTAATGCGTTTGTGTGTGTGTGACTGACTTTGATTCTTTTTTTTTATGTTTTCATTGATCCCTCTGTTCCCAATTTCACGCACAATTTCTAAACAGCTTTTGCCCGAGGGTTGTTTTCACAACCTTTCCTCTCTAATGCTAGTGAATCCTGAAACACCTCCGCTGTGTTTTCTCAAGGCAGACTGCTCTCATCTCCCTCTCTCACCGCATCAAAGCACGGCTTAAGTCTGATAGCGCGGGAAAAACCCTCTTATCCTCTACAATGCTTTTATTGGTCTTCATGGGTGGGACTGGTGTTATGTTATGCTCAGGACAAGAGAAATGCAACGTAGTTATTTGAGCCTCCTTATACTAGTGTGATCCCAATAAAACTCTGTGTGGACAGCCATGCCTGTCTGCAGATTCAAACATTAATAGCACATGCGGTGAATGTCAGTTGTTAGCAATGCTAGAACAATAATACTTTTTTTTAATCATTAAAATAAGAAAAGTATCGGATGCTCTTTATTAGGCCTGTATGTGATGCTAACACAACAGATTGCAAGATCTTGGATGAAATCTAAGCAGAGGTCTGCGTCATGGTAATGAATTAAAAATGAATTAATGTGCTACTACATGTTAACGTGTTATGCCCAGGCTGCTATACCCTGCCTGGCATGTGATAGATGAAGACATATAAAAAGAAAGACCAAAGTGTTCCTGCAAACTGAGACTATTACCATCAGGTCATTGCTAATTATGCACTATAGGATCAACAATCCACTAAAAGTGTGATTTCAGTCTCGTTATTCGAAATCTGCTTGACTTCGTTCAACTGAACACAAAATGACTAAACTAGAAAAATAAAAGAAACTAAATATACATGATTAGAAAATAAATAATTTCTTTTCATTAAAATTTGAATGAAGCGTTATACTTTTAACACAAGAATGGCGATGCAAACCCCTGCCTCTTCATGATATTCCATAAATAATAATAATAATAACTAATATATGAATGAATTAATTACTAATTACTTGGTAACACTGTATTTTAGGTTCCTATTAGCAGTCATATTACTAGATTATTGGCCATTAAGTACATATTAATGCCTTATTCTACATCCCTAATCATACCTAATACCTAAACTTAAAATAGTGATACAGTACGTCTTCCTTATTCCATAGTGTTTATATTTATTATATTTACTCTATAGAGATTATATGTATATATTTGTAATATTATATATTAAAGTTCAAGCAATTTCGTTGGTGTTTTTATCATTTTAGTAGGTTTTGTTTTTTATGTTTATAACTATGTTATACATCAAGTTTAACTAAACTAAATGATTTTATATTGGTTATTTTTTAATATATAGAGTTTTAGTTTAAGTTGACTAATAACCCTAATTCAAATTTAACGTTCAAATATAAACCTTTCATAGAAACCATGTAAAAGAAATATATATATATATATATTAGTATATAAAAGTATATTGTCTGTATATAAAAGCTGTTGTCTGGCTCTTTTCTTTTGTAGGAACTCAAGAACAGGCCTTTCTCTTGTTGAGGGCAGCTCTTGTGGCTCAAATAGATCTGAAGAACAGAGAAGCTCTTAACTGGGCATTTTGCATTAAGAAATCAACCCTAATGCTGGATTATTTCAAGAGGCACATGCCAGTTCTTGCCATCTGTACCTTTAAAGCAACATTGCATGCAAAATAGTCCATAGTGAACCGAACCTCTCTCTTTCCAAAAGAAAGATGAAATCCTGTCCAGCTGAACACAAAGACCCTGTGTGTACTGAACACCTATTTATATCATTTTGGATAACAGAAAATGAAAGTGAAAATGTCAGGGCGATGTTTGGGAAACTAGTGTGTGTGTGGTTTTGAGTGTACGGGTGGAGAAGTACTCGTGACCATCTGTCTGACCACCAGAGCGGACGGGTGACAGCAGCCAGGGGAGACGCATGCTTAAGGAGATAATGGATGACAAAAGATGGGGCTCTGGATGTGTGTGTGTGTGAATGAGAAAGCACTCTCCTCTCTAGCCGACTGAGACAGCAGTCTCTTCACATGGAGCAAGCACATGGTTCCTCATTAAAGGCGGTGTTTAGCACGCAACAGATTGGTGCTGAGGGTACCTGCGGGGTCATCTCTGGTGTCTCGGCAGAACCGCCGGACCACTACTCCCATTCTTTAACATACAAATTGCTTTTTTTGTGCTGGAGGATCTGAGATTAATTGCACACACCATTTGGTGCTGCTTGTTCAAAGCCCTCAGTGTTTTTTTCCTCCTCTTGCTTTGATTCTGGTTAGAGATTAGCTCAACAGAGATTGCATCACATTAAGGGGCTTTTTTTCTTCCCAGTGCTACCGCGGGGGCCACGGGAGCCTGTGTGGTTTACATTTTAACATCTACAACAAGTGGATTTGCTGTCAGAAAATGCACACGTTTTTTTTTTTTCTTTCTTTTTTTTCACAGATCTGTTGAACCTTTAGTCATCATGCCTGCATGAAAAATTGTGTCATTTTTGGGAAAAATTGTTTAGTGTATTCATTCCTCCATACGTTTTGTTTCACTTTTTTATTTTATGAGGGGGAAAAAACTGTATAGCCTTAAAAACCTTATAACACTGCAAACATTCTGAAAATTAATCTAAATGTTTCATAATTGAAAAAAAGTGTGTGTGTGTGTGTGGTTTTTTTTTTTTTTTGGCACTTTTACTGTTTCAACACTTTAGACTATCAATTAAGACTGCTAGAACATAGCTTGTGTCTCAGATTTGTCCTTAATGTACTGTATTTATTTTCTTTTTCTTTTCTTTTTTTTTTTGCAAGTATTGTTATTAAAAGGTAATTAAAATAGATACATTTGTTAATCATTAAAACATGTTGATCAAATAAAATATGACACATAAAATGACCAAATTACCAAAAATATTAAAGAAATACTATAAAAAAGACTATAAATAGCTTCTTGTAATCAAGCATAGTTTCTTGTAAGTAAACATGAAATATGTAACAAGGACACAAGTATGAAGTGTTACTAATAATTGTTACAACGTATTATTTTTTATATATTGAATGCCTGTTTGTTTATTATTGATGTACAAATAACATGGCTTTGTGTAATCTTTTCAATGATTTTGTGTTTCTTGGCATAAACAGCTCCCAGTAACAGCGTGGCCTCTTGAAGTACTCAAACAACTGCCAGAGAACGAAGGTTCCTGGGCAAACCCTTCCAGATGTAAGGCCATGTGTTCGTCTGGCTTTGTTGGACTGAAAGAGAAAGTTAAGAAAAGGGAGGCAAGCAGCCCACACGCCATCACTGTTTACCTAGCCTAGGTACTCAGAGTTGCCCTAGCTCACACCTTGTGACCAGCTGTGCGTACGTGGAGAGATACTCGCACACACACTTGTAAATGGTTAAATAGCTTGCCTCATTGCACAGAGAATAAGCAGAGGAAGCTTGCTCTATTCGACGCTGAGCACCTCAGGCAGTGCAAGGGAAAAACGACATAAAACATGGGCGTTGAAAATGTTCAAACCCCACCGGGCAACACATTTCGCTACATAACAACCTCTTGCAAATGCTTAAGAGTGTCTGTGTCCATGTGTCCATTATGAGATGTTAATATGTCAAGTTAAGCATTTGTGAGAGCGAGGGAGTGTGTAAATGGCCTTTAAAGCATGTGCCGTGTTTTATTGACTGAAAAACCTGAGGTCACCCGCACCTCGGGCCATTTCCACCTTCCACTTCCTCTCTCCCTCAATACTTAACAGACAGTGAATGTTGATATATGATGGGGAACGAGAAGAATGAGTAGAATCTGTCTGGGAAAGGTGCACTGTCTATTCAACTACTGAAATTCAGCTTTCAGGTTCAAAGATAATCAGTTGATCTTAGTCAACCATTGCAGCAAGTAACTTTTCTGAGAAAAACATGTCCATTTGTACGTCCAGGTGCTCTCAAACTCTTGGTTTCTTTTCTTGTTTTTTTATAAATACGTCCTTGGCTGTGGTTTGATGTGAAGTGTAAGACTCTTCATTAGTTTTATTGAACAGTCTGATGCCAAGAGACGTCTAAAGCAGTGCTTGTGAACTGGTGGGTCACAGTGATAGCAGTCTGTTCTGATGGGGTCACAGCAGGAAAAACTATGCTGAATGCAAATAACTAAATATTCATGCAGAGTGCAGAAGATGGCAAATTATATAAGCAATGGTTAAAGTGGTACAAAATGCCTCATTTGTTTTGTTATTGATTTGTAAGATTTAGAAATTGACAATTTATTTTCTAATCGGCCCTAGTTTTATGTTAATAATTTAGGGTCTCTTAACTAGTCGCTTGTAAGCATGCGGGTTACTTTCATGTTGATCACCGTGCGGTGAGTGAGTGACAGGCGAGGAGACCGAGATGAGCGAAAATGATGACATTTATTAAAACAAACACGAATGCAAAACAAATCCAGAGACAAGGAAACACATTCATAATAAACGCCTGACAGCTAGAACTCAAAAGGACACAGTTTAAATACACATTCAAACAATAGGAAAATTAGGAACACCAGTGACACACGGCTGGGATCAAATCAACTAATAATCACAAGACAGGACAGGAACTCCAAATAAGGACAAGACACGTGAGATTTATTAGTGCTAATTAAACACATATCAAAGAAATAGTTCACTCAAAAATAACAATTCTGTCATCATTTAATATTCACCCTTGAGTAATTCTAAACCTGTATGAATTTCTTTGTTCTGCCAAACACAAAGGAAGACATTTTGAAGAACTTTGTCACCAGGCTGTTTTGGACTTCCATTGTATTTTTTTTTTCTATGACTATGAAAGTCAATGGTGACCCAATACAGCCTGGTGACAAAGTTTCTTCAAAATATCTTCCTTTGTGTTTGGCAGAACATTGAAACTCATACAGGTTTGGAACTACTCGAGGGTGAGTAAATGATAACAGCGTTTTCATTTTTGGAGAACTATTCCTTTAATGCCTTATTCTACATCCCTAATCCTACCCAAAACCTTAGCTAAACAACTAACTTACTAACTATTACAGTTTTTCTCGATTGCTAGAACACTATAACCAAGCTTTTAAACTAAAATTTAAAACCATAACGCTATTTTTCTAAAAGCACACCCATTTCCCTGAACTATAAACACTAATCCTACTGCAAAACTCTACACAAAAATCCCTACATTTTTCAGTGCCTACACCACAAGCTCATTTAGAAAACACTAGCATTCGATTTTGTTAACTCAGTTCTGCACAGTTTGAGCTCAGTTAGCACACAATTACCCAGGTGGAAACACTAGGAGTTAAAATTTATCACACGCGAATCAGAACCTTCGATGGAGATAAAATGACCAAAGTCAGTTTACAGTTATTCTCAGGGGCTTTGGTCCATTTCTCAGATCAGAAATGAAATTCTCAGAACTATTTGTTCAACCTCCACATCATCTAGTCTCTTGTTTAGATCATAAAACATTTCTCATTCTTTTGAACAAGTTGCCATTGATATGGTACAATCATGCAGTATATTTACAAATGATTACGTATAGGTTGATCTAACTGTAAACCAAATTTTCTACACATTTCTTTTCATATACAGTCTTTTTCAATCAGCAACCCACATACAATAATGTGTACATTTGTACTTTTTAAATTAATATATGGCATAAATAAAAATCAGTGTTCTACATTTCAGTACAGTAACTGCCAAACTGTTGCCATATAGTTTACATCAGGTAATGCTAGCAGAGTGTGCTGTTATATTGACAACATACTGTGCAGTACATGAATGAATACAAATGTGCCAGTGTATACACTGGTTGTGTCTTTTGTGTTCATGTCAAAAGGTTTTTGAGGAGGAGAACCATAAGCAACATAACTGTTTTGGAAATTAATTGCACTGCCAAAGGGCCAAAGGCCAAAGTTTGGTTTTTCAGCAAAAGTTAATGGTTTTGAGTGTAGAGCATCATTTTGACCTGAAAATATGATGTTTGGGAAATTGGGTGTGATGTTATGGATTTGTGTTTAAGAGAATATGAGAATATGAATTTCTGTTGTGAGAATATGAGGCATAATTTCAAGAAATGTGTTTAAGCAATCGAGAAAAACTGTAATAAACAGCCAATTAGAAGGTCACTGAGGCAAAAGTCATAGTTAATAGTTAATTATGAGGATTAGTCCCCAAACTAAAGTGGGACCAAAAGGTTGATACTGTGTTGGCTTGACGTAATTCTAAGGTAAACTTTCTGTTCTAAAGCAGTGCTCTAAATCACTGCCAAAGAGTGAAAGTTCACAGGTTTTCTCTATCGTAAAGTTGTGAGCGAACACAAAGGCCTGGGTTTGAGGTCAGGCAGAAGCAGCAGTTTGCACATAAACCTTGGATTCTTCCAGATTTACGCTTGTGCTGACAGCAGGATCTTTCACCTCCTCAAACACGATTCTTTTATACCGCTGCGACTTTGCTAACAAGGACTCTCAGGACCATTTGAGCTCTACCACCCACTAACAGGTCCCTTACCCTTGGTGCCCAGGGCCCCTGGACTCTAGGGAGCCCAAATTCAACCAAACTTTAGCCGTTATTGACTGGAACAGATAATGCTTAAGTTTGGGATTTTTTTCTAGACAGAAGTTTATTGCAGTGTGAAATTAATTTGGGTAGGACTTTTTTAAGGACTAATTCACTAATAACTAGAGTGCATATTTTATACTGGCTGTTTATAAATCACATTAATGTTTTATTCTTCATGACTATATTTGAAATCTTTTTACCCTACCCCATACCTAAACTTCACTAGCTTACTGGTACTACTATTAATAAGCACCAAATTAAGAGTTTATTAAGGCAGAATCATAGTTAATAAGTCAATAGTGAGAACTGGAACTTAAAATTTGATCAATTTGTTTTAAAACATTAAAACAATTGTACTTTGTTTTAATTGTACTTGAGAATATTCATTTATTCAATTAACAATTAGTTTAATAGTAATAACAGTTAATTTTGCATAATTAAAAGCAATCAATACTAAATAAATACCTCCTTACCCAAATTACATTAAGTGCATATCGTAATTATTTGTATAATTACATTCTAACAAGGGCACTTTAAAATAAAGTGTATCCAGTTATTTATACGATTGTAACTGGTACACTTTATGTAACATGAAATTAATAAGATAACTAGGTTAAAACCTTGTTCATACCAAGTTACTGGAATTACTAAAGTACATATATGCAAGTGTTACCGTAATAGCTAACAATAATGTTTTATTTTAACTAACATAAAAAAGTATTTTTATTATTAACTAACATTGCACAATTGTTAGTTTTTTTATGATTGTCTTGGTTTGGTTTTACGTGGTTTTGAAATGTAAAAAAAAACATACAATGAGTATGGAAAGTATTTAAACCCCCTTAAATTTTTTACTCTTTGTTATATAGCAGCCATTTGCTAAAAATATTTTTTTTTCCCCTCATTAATGTACACAAAGCACCCCATATTAACAGAAAAACACAGAATTGTTGACATTTTTGTAGATTTATTAAAAAAGAAAAACTGAAATATCACATGGTCCTAAGTATTCAGACCCTTTGCTGTGACACATATATTTAACTCAGGTGCTGTCCATTTCTTCTGATCATCCTTGAGATGATTCTACACCTTCATTTGAGTCCAGCT
>JAUMHI010000058.1:1296520-1307010 GCA_032359435.1 Enteromius unitaeniatus | reverse complement strand
ATTCGTCGGTCTCGACGTGACGTCTCCGTTCCCTTCTTCAGGGAACGAGGGTTACAATACGTAACCGAGACGTTTATCAGGTAGGGTTAGGGGTAGTATAGGAAGGGCTTTATTGTCCCAATCTAAGGTAGCATCCACTTAGTAAATTTGAGAAATAATGTACTACAGTTTTGAGGTGCCATGTTTTGCTATAAGTATAATCAGAATCTACTATTTTACACTTATTGTAAAGATAATGCTGCTATTTTCACTTGTAAATAGCATCTATTTATATATTTTTATTAATTTTTTTATTTTAACATTCTTGATTTAACATTAAGGGGAAAAGTTCCATTTCATTGTTTGGCAAAAATGAAAAATTATGGTAACGCTACTTTTAAATGTTTTCTAAACCATCCTAGCTGTATATCGAACAAAAATATCTCAGGAAAAAAGTTTTCGTGTCGCCTTTTTAAGGACGTTAATAAAAACTTTAAATAAATGCTCTGTTAATGTTATTCATAGCTTTGAGAGAATCACCAAAATGCCTGTGACTACATGAAAGTAAAAATTTGATAAAAAAAAAAATTATATCATAATCCCGAAATTCCATCATGTAAATTACAACATCATAGTCATCTGATGAAGATGTCAAAATTTATTACATCCATGATAGGTTCTTTATTTTAATAGATAGTAGACTAATTCTTATTGGTATAAACTGACTTTCTATTGACAATGTGCATGATTTGGATCTGTTGCTTGTTTGAATTCATTTCTAACTGGAACTGTCTATTATATGAAGACAGTCATCCCGAGAAATCCTCCATCATACTTTAAAGATCAAATTTATTCTGGAAAGAATGAGAAGGTGTGTGGATTAAGGATTAAGTGTGGTTTAGCATCAAGTAAGTGCAAGGAAAATAAATGGTTAAAATTACTAAATAGTTAATTTCACAAAAACACTGATAGATACAGTAGCTTTCCATGAAAAATAAACTCGCTGTTTGGTTGTTTCTTTCGGTAACTTTATAGACACCTGGCACACTTAAAATTCTAAGACTTTTCTTGCATTAGAATACAAAAAAGACACTTGAGCAATGACTGTAGTAAAGGTGTGTGGCTTTTCTTGATTAAGTCCAACCAGTATAATCAAACAGCTGGACTCATATAAAGGTGAAGAAGCATCTCAAGGATGATCAGAAGAAATGGACAGCCCTGGAGTTAAATAAACGAGTGTCACAGCAAAGGGTCTGAATACTTAGGACCATGTGATAGTTTTTCTTTTTTAATAAATCTGCAAAAATGACAATTCTGTGTTTTTCTGGGTGCTGTGTGTACATTAAGGATAAAAAAATATATATACTTAAATGATTGTAGCAAATGGCTGCAATATAACAGAGTGAAAATTTTAAGTACCCACTGTATACATCTTATTCTACATGCTTTTAGATATACTTTTCAAATTTTTTTGTGATCTAAGTCATGGAACACTTTTTAGAGCCTCTGTATGATACTCTTTTCTTGACTGGCAAAATCAAGTCCTCCAATCGCAATGTTTTACAAGGTCCTCAAGCCAGAATATGTATGCACCTCAACATACATATGATACAATAGGATACAACATGATGAATACGGTGAAATTCTAGCAGTAGAAGTTGGGAATTTGGTTGGATTTGCCAAAATTCCAGCCACAGCAATCTGTGTGCCCTCAAGTGACAACATCATCAAACAGAATTCTGGGATGCCTGCCAAAGCCTGGTGACTGTTTGTTTAAAACATTTAAAGTGAATCCTCTGTATTCCCAGACACTGCAATATGTTTCGAAGTTTGAACATGATAATCAGGATTATTATTCAGTGTTCTACATATGCATCTAAGTCTCACACCTATATAAAACATCTCCCAAACCACATATATTTTCCCATCTACAGAATATAGCTTTGTTTTTATTGTTAATATTTCATCTTAGGCTAGAGAAAAGCTATCAATCTTACACACAGACAAATAAGGATATAAAGATGTACCTTTTGAGGTACAACAGCTTTTCCCTGGAGTAGTACCCTATACATATTCATACCTTTTTTACCCCTTGAAAGCACATATTAGTACCTTAAGAGTATGTGTTACTACTACTAATTTGTACCTGTTAGGGGTAAAAAAAAAAGGAACATATATGTACTTCTAAGAGTACTGCTCCAAGGACAAGCTGTTTAACCCCCAAAGTTACAATTTTAATCCCTTATTTGTATCTACACAAAAATTATAATAAAGAAACTTTATTTTGTATAATAAAATGTCTATACAAGCAAATCAAATTTTTAGTGGTGATGGCAGCAATAAAATTGGCCTTGTAACATAAAATCAAGATTTACCTTACTATTATGTAATTTTAGTACAAATGTGGGCTGTGGCACCTTTTTACAACAGTGTGCAAATTCTCACAGCCATCTTCCTTTCACACCACAATCCTTTTTTGTTCACTATTATGTTCTCCGACATTAACGAGAGAAAAAAGAGCACATTATAGGCATTGATGCTCTTCAGATGCGTGCTTGTTTTCAGTGTTTTCAACCATCTGTCTGGCATGACACACACAGAGCCACGGCCACGGCCGCCCTCGCTGCCAAGACTATCTATTCATGAGACTTAACCAGGCGTATGATGGGCTCAGAATACCAAGTGCAGGAGCTCCGGTCTTCTTCCCCAAGCGAGAGGGACACGAGAGCTGCATCGCTCCGCCGGGCCACACGAGGGACACTAGATGTGTTGCCAGGGCGACACGGCGGGAGGTCAGAGGGCCCGCGTGAGAGGTGAGAGAGACACAAAGGGATGAGCGAGAGTCCATCTGGACGAGTGACCTGACATAATTAGATATTAATCCTGCTCTGAGGTGCGGCAGGAGTGTGTAAGTGTGTGTGTGATAGGGTCCATGAGAGCGCATGAGTGTGTGTGGCGCGCGAGGGGGAGTTAAGCTGAGGAAGAGAGAAAAAAGAGAGTGTTGTTCTTAAACACTAAGCTGATTAGCCAGGCATGTGTTTGCTGTCGAGTTGAGCTGCAGTGGACCAGGCCCATCCATTGGACGCATTGGAGGGTCTGTGGGGAGGGGGACGATGTTTCTGGTCTCATCTGTCTACTTGTTTTGTATTGACATTTGTTAAGGAGGAGAACCACGGACAGAGAAAAGAAAGAGGATGGTGGAGAAATGAGACGGGGTTCGGAAATGTCAGTGCTGACAGATGGTGACGTTTGATGGAGCTGGGCCGAGTGCCACGTTATTGTCAATCAATCACTCTCGTTTCTACATGTCTTTAGATGGAACGGAAGAGTTCTTGTTCTTTTTCGACAAGCTTTCTGTCAAATGTGCCAAGATTCATTCATCTTTGCATCCGTCCACCTGTCCGACCCTTTACGTGATAAAGGCTCTTGTTGGTTTACCTCATCAAACTGATTTTGAAGAATACAAATTGGCTCTAAATTTGCCCAAACTTGGCCTTCTTTGAGTTAATTGATGGCGTAACAATTTGGGTCACATGAAATGAACTAGCTTGAGACATGTCATCCAATTTGTTGACCCTGAGGCCATGTTTAGTTAAAGCATCTGGAAGACACCAACTGTGACTGCCAACACAGATGGGGTGATTGCCAGTCAGAAAAGTCCTTTGGGTAAAATATATTAGTGTGGTTTCATACACCTGCTTATGGAAGGTTACGTTTTTGTAACTTGGGCAATCAAGCAAGAAAGCTACCTCTTAGCACATGAATACAAAATTTGGTTCAGTCATGTATTACTGATTACATTCAGAACATAGTTGTATATACCTATTTATAATCCTATATTGTCCCTGCCATAGTCAACTTGCCTGCAGTTTACATAAAGGTACAGTTTGAAATTGTTTCAGTTTTAATGCTCTGTTATAATTCCAGTCATGATGGCCTTTAAAATCTTTCACAATAAATTTCTTACATTGGTAGTTTGGTTTTTACTTGGCCTGACAGAATTTTCACTGGCCTCGCCAGAAAATTTTTTTTTGCCTAATATTTGGGCAAAAGCATTTATATAGATGTGTTTCATGAACACCAGTTACTTTGAAACAGAAATTCATAATTTGATAACATTCCGAAAGATCATTTATGCATCACGTTGAATAAAAGCATCCATTTCTTATTATATTTCTAGTTCTTGTTAACCCAAAGCCTTTGAACAACAGTGTATTTATACTTTTTTATGAGAATTTGTGGAATGTTCAAAAAAATCACATATATATACGCAGTGAGGTCAATAAGTATTTGATCACCCTGTGATTTTGCAAGTTCTCTTACTTACATTAAACTATTTTATAAGTTCAACAAACCATTAACTACAACTTGTGCCTCAATAAACTCCTAATGCGTATTAACAGTTAGTAAGGTAGTTGTTAAAGGTGCACACTGGCCTAACAGTGCATTTGTCAGCTCACCAACATTATCGATTAAACCTGAATAGACTGAGTTCTGACAACTCATTATCAGCATAAAGAGTTAAGTACCGTCCAAATATCTTTAATTCTTGTATACTTGTTTTCAGTTGTGCATACAGTACCTGAAAGCCATACTCAAGCAAAAGTACAGAAAGGTTACCAAAAAAAGACTTTGGTAGAAGTTGAAATCACCTTTTAGGACACCTGTACACTGTACACCTAGGATGGCTTGGGGGTTGTAAATTGTGGGGTAATTTCCATTGTTTTTAACATAAAACATTTTTTCAAAAAACTTAAGACACATCTTTTCATCAGCACCTGGTCAACTAATACTAGTACTTACCTATTCTATTCTGTTCTATTCTATTAATTAAATAAACAACACTAACAGACACTTGTTTACTGTTGGTCTCTCCTTGATCTGATTGCTTCTATTGTTCTCCTCATTTGTAAATCTCTTTGCGACTGCTAAATGAGTAAATGTAAAACTGCCAGCAGGTGAAAGCAAGTGACTGATGAGTGACTCAACCTATTCATTTAAACCACTAAAAAAAAAACATATATCTGTGTTAATGAATGGATCACTGAACCATTTATTCAACCGATTACTGTCCATTGCTAAGAGACACAAAACAGTGCTGAGACTTTATAATATCTTTTGATGTTGCCTCAACCAACTTTGTGTGTCAGCAAGGTTTGTATGTCACTTACATTTATTGTTAAACACAAAATTTAATTTAATTTAATAGATCTTTTTTTTATATATATATAAATGTATAACTATGTTGCCTTCATACACTATCTTGGTCTTCATAGGCCTACACTTAACCTAAAAATGATATAATCTAAATTAGTTTATATTCAAAAGTATTTTCAAGCAATCAATCATTTTTATTTATACAGCGCTTTTAACAATACATGAACATTACAACACTGAATATTATCAAATACGAAAATAGAGTGATGTAATGTATAATGACAAGATTAAACTATTGATTTATTAAATGCAGAGACGGTCTCTTTAATCAAAATGATGATAATCACTAGAAATTAGGTGCTAGCAAGCCAGAGGCGACAGCGGCATTATTATTATTATTATTAAACTATTTTATTCATTTGAATCAACAAACCATTAACTACAACGTTTGCCCTTAAACTCCTAATGTGTATTAACAGTTAGTAAGGTAGTTGTTAAAGGTGCTCTACGCCTGGTTGCAGGACTTTAGCTCGATTTAATTTTTATCTCAAACCGTATGCATAACCCCTTGATCGTCTTGTTGTCTGCCCTCTGAATCCACTGGGAAAAAACCTGGTCTTGAAAGACAACACAGAGGCTGCAATACCGAATCAAACACTATAGGCACAGGATGTTCATGTTGCAACATCGCATAGAGCACCTTTAAGTTTAGGTATTGGTCAGGATTAAAGATCAAAATATGTTTATGTATAATATGTTTTTAATAAACAGACAATATGTTAAAAACAGGAAAGCTAATAGGCAACCAGTGAGAATAGTGAGAAATAGTGAGAATTGTGTCCCTATACTAAATTGTTACTGTAAAAGCTTCACTCCTTGGAATCCAAAGGTCATAAACTTTGTATTTGGATATTGCATCTTTTTCAGGCTCTTTGGCATTCATATTCCTTGGCAGTTTTCTGAGCATGCAGAGAAATCATCAGACCTAATGACTCCCATGGGACGAGAGCCTATATCATTACTGATCCCCCACTATGTTTAAGATTTGGCAACAAAGATTGTGGGTTGACGCACAGGCTTTCACCAAACATAAACCCGTGCAGATGCAGAAAAATGTATATTTTTAAATGTATGCATCCAGGTTTTGTGCTTTGGAGGTTTGTTTTTTCTTTGAGCTTCAGTACCAGATACTTTTAAATGGTGGTCTACCTATAAACTGTGGTAACACTATTGCTATTATAAGAACAACAAAATATTCATAATTACATGCAAGTAACCCTAAGACAAACCCTAACCAGAATCCTAACCACATAGCAAGTACATGTAGTTAATTAATTTTTCTCAGTACATAACAGGACATCTTAAAATAAAGTGTAACCTAAACTGCTTTGTGAAGCTGTTGAGGTGCAGGTGTTTAATAAATATGTAATAACTTTAATGTCAGGATCTGGCATATCCTTGTAATATTTTTGCCAGTTTACTTTCATAATTAAATAATGAATCATGAATTGCAAACGTGTTAGTTGGCTCACATTGAAATGTAAGTATTCCAATTATGTTTCGTCAGATCTTCCAATTAGCACATACTGCAAATTGGCAATCGGACTAATGTGCCTGAACTTTGTATCTGCATTTGTAATTAAAGTTTCAGTAGCTCCATGATTAGCTACATTCATGTTGTGTGGCCCCATTGTCCCATGTACATTCTGTATATATTTATGGATCACAAGAGAACTGATGATAAACAAGGAGAGATGCCAGTGACATGTAGAGAGGGGAAGCTAGCTATGATAAAGAGGGATTTGGGGGAGGATATTTGTGGAGTTTGCCTTCTAGTCTGTTTGTCAGAGCCTCATGTTTAGTGAAATGAGCCCTAATTATCATGATGGAAATAGCCATGGGCAGGGATAGCGAACAATAGTTAGCTTGTGCAGTGAGCAAGCGCAGAGCTAAGCGCTCTCAGCTGTGCTCACAATGTCAACCTATTTACCTGCTTGTTCATGCTTGCAGCCCTTGTGCTGGGAGCTTCTGCGTATTTACCCCAGAGATAGGCGTGAAATATTAGCCCTAATTGTGGGCTAATACAAACCGTGTAACTATCAGAGACAGATTCCATTGTACAAGCAGAGATAAGAGTGTATTTGCACTTTCCGAGAGATGAGAGCGGCATATGGCAGAGGAGTTTTAAATATAAATGGTCAGATCACATTGGGAATGACCGGAAACATCTCCAAAGAAAGCTGTACTTGCTTAGCCAGGGATTTATGTGGTAGAGTAGAGAGACAGACAGTTAGCTGAACCAGGGGACTTGTTATAAGTTTTACATGATTTTTTTCTAATGCTGCAGAAGCGGATGTCAAAGAAAATCCTGTCAACGCTTTTTCTAAATCTACAATGCTCACATTAACACTCACCATTTGGCTCTGAACATAAATATCACCTTTTGGAATCCAAACTATGCCTGTCAGGCGTCCTTTTGTTGCTTTCGTAACATGTATTTGTTTTTTGTTCAGCAGCGAATTCCGTCATATATGCCTTCAGAATCGCATCTGAGGCTCATTTTGCTGAGAAATGAGGGCAAAGGTATGGCCGAAGTAAATGAAACTGTAAAATAATGTTGGTCTGGAACTGAATTAACATGCCCAAACATTTCCAGCTGCATGCATTTATTGCAATTAAATGCAAATGATGTACATTTCACCCCCAAGAGTCTGGGAAGACGACCGCTCTGCTTTGTGGTTTTGCTCTGCTGCACTTGTTTTACAAGTAGACCACTGGGAATAATTTACACAGAGTGGGCACACCGAATGATTAATGGCTTAATTAATTGAAAGGAAAAGACTTCTCTAGTGTTCTCGGATGGCTTGAGTGAATACATAGAACTTTGTTGCAAATACACTTACAGACATTTTCATCATGGTTATTGCTAATTGCTTGGTCATTACACATCAAGATTAATTGCTAAACAGTTTAGTAACCTGTTAAACATTCTATTGATAACTTGCAGTCTAATGCAGTGTTTTTCAGCTGCTAGGCTGTGACCCAGAAACGGGTCGCAGGTTTGTTATAATAAGGTCAATGACAGCAGGCGTAAAACTGTTTTCTTCCTGAACAGGCCCCTCAAAAACTCTTCTCATAAGAGTCATGGGTAACACTTTATTTGAAGGTGTCCGTAATACAGAGTAATTAACTAGTAAATACTTAGTAGTAGTCATTATACTTACATAAAACAAAATGTACTTACCATGTAGCTAAGTTATGGAACAGTTTGTACTTTCAGTGTGTAAATGTGTAGATGTAATAGGCTGCACAGCTACTTATGTAACCAAAAGATTGTCACATATGTGCTGCAGACTTTGTACAAGGTAATTATAAATTCAAGTACACAGACATAAACTACTTACAATTAAACGTATCTAGATTGTTCTTAGAAGCTGTGTAACCGACTCGGTCTGTAACATCTACATAATTACTTACTGTAATTACAGGCTGTTACATGATAATTATATTTTATTTCATGTAAGTACAAAGGCTACTAAGTACCTAATTAGATAAGTACTCTGTATTAAGACACCTTGTGTTACAGAGTCTTGAGACAGAAATCACTCATTTGCATTTCTTAAATAGTTTAGACCAACTGAATGCACCTATCCTTTATATATATATATATATATATATATATAATTTAGTCCCCTTCATTGTCACACCCATGTCTGTGTTTATGTCACGTTCTATGTCACAGTTATGTTTTGGTTTCGTTTTTGGACTTCCCGTGTTTCCTTATTTGGTTTTGTTCCTGTCCTTGTTTAGTTAATGAGTTTATCCGCCCCACCTGTGTTCCTCACTTGCCACTAGTTCCCTCATGTGTATTTAAGTTTTTGTGTTTGTCTTGTCATTGTGGATTCGTTAAGGTTATTTTGAAGTGTGTGTTCTGCTTGTTTTGATTCTGCCTGGAATAATTAAAGTGTATGATAAATCCTATCGCCTTGGTTGTTTGCCTGCCAACACTTGGTGACATTCATATTGTTCCAAACATCTATGGATTTTTCTTTTTGAAATTAAACATTTAAAGAACGTTGCAGCAGTTTTTTTTTCATACAATAAAAGTCTTTGCAAAAGCATTATAATCCATTAAAAAAACGAATTGATTTGATTTAAAGAACTAACTTTTATGGGTAAAATCAACTCGTGAAGGTAATAGTTGCAGGCTACCAATACCAAGATGTTTTTCAAATAAACCTAAACAACCTTCTTTCCATCTGTCATTGGTCAGTGAAACAGAGAGCTCCACCCCGGACTCACGCCATTGGTTGAGACAGTGTTTTGGAATGCTCAAACAAACAGACGTTTTGATTTTGAGGGGATCAATCTGTAAATGTCTCACAGTCATCGCCTTACAGTTTTTCTTAGGTTTGAACAGTAAACAGTAAAGTCGCGGTCCTAAAGCAGAAGCGCTGCCCTAATGCATGCATTCTTTGCCATGCGTTGCTCTGTATTGTGATGCATGTGTGCTGAGTGAACCAGTGGCCCTGTCAGCTACAGTAATTGTGAGTGGCGTGTCCAGTCTAGATTTCCGCAAACCATATGTGTGACTTCATCCAACCACATGCATGGCTCAAAATCAAGAGTTGGACAAGTTTTCCAGACGAACCTCATGTGCCCCCTCCCCCACCTCCATTTCCCCCCTTTTATTTAAATGCTAATTTTAAAACATCAAAGAAGCCAAAGAATTACAGTTAGCAGCTAGAGCTTCATTAGCACTGGCTAGATTGAAAGTTCCCTATGTTGCTTGTACCCTGAGTAGCATCTCTCATTGTTGAAAGTGAGAGAGTATGTGAGGGGAATAATTGCATTAGCATGGCTGATTATTAGGCCTTGCGCTCTTGATTAGGCCTTTTAGCAAGTGTGCACGCGCCACTCGTAGTAATAAGCTACGCCAGACTCATCTTATTACTGCAAGACTTGAATATTTAAGCAAGGCCATTTTGTTTAGCTAATTATACTGTGTACTATTTAATGACAATCAGTAATTACGTACACAAACCCTCTTGAAAAAGGCATTTTTCATAGCGGGCAGGAAACATTGTAATAATGAACAGTTAAATGATGAGGGTTATTGCTTTGTGTTTCTTTACAGCTTTCATAATTAAAAAAGTGCCAGGAAGTGCTTTTGTTAGACGCTCACAATGTGTTATTTTAGTTCAGAGGCAAAGTAGTAAATAAAAACATACTGAGGCAGAAGTTTGAGAGCTTTTATCCTCCTCAGGGGCCAATGTCAGTCGCTCATGCTTTTAACCCCTACAGAGCTCAGCACACAAACATGAAGAACCCCATAAGCAAAATTTTTTTTAAAA
>JAUMHI010000058.1:1282010-1296506 GCA_032359435.1 Enteromius unitaeniatus | reverse complement strand
AAGAAACCCATAAGCAAAAAAATAAATAAATATATATATATATATATATATATATATATATATACACACACACACACATTATATACATATACATTAGTGTATGTGTACTATGGGCATGCATACAATATATTTATGTGTACTGTATTTATTTATTATACATAACATTGAATATGTTATTTTTATTATATTATATTTATTATATATTATATTTTGGCCACAAAAAATTGTGTGCTTTATGTGGCAGCATTGAAAAACATTGTGTGTAACCTGCTTATATTTCTTGTTCTCTTGGTATCCTCCATTCAAATATGGCCGTGTCTGTACAAACTTCTCAATACGCACACGCAGACAAAGGAAATTAGCTGCATTAAGGAGAGGATCAGCGGGTAGCGGAGGAGAGCAGGGGATTATGGGATTGAGTGACAGCTCTCATCTCTACACAGCTATCAAACTGAAGCCTGGTTTACCAGGATTACAACAAAACATAACTGTTTATTCAATCCATCTAACCTCACAATAATCTCAACACACAATCATCTGTCAGACTGTAATTCTGACACCACAGATCAGCACAGGAGAGGTAAACACTTTGCACTATAAACATTTTTTAAAAGTCATTATGGGTAAAATGTCTCCAAAGAATATATATTAGCACTCCAACTGATTTTTCATGAAGAAAAACATTAAGAGATGATCTTGTGAGGTCTTGTGAATTGTGATAGGCTTGTTCCCGCAGACCTAAAATGATTTGGGTTGTGAAATTTGTCATTGACATTTTGATTTAAACATGAAAAGTGTATTTAAGCATATTTATTGGTAACCAAAATAATTGTTAAACAAACAAAGGGCAGGAATTACAAAGATTTGTCTTTGAGGGTTCTGTGGTGTTTGGATAAAAACAATTTTTTTTGGAAGTGTAAAAGAACAACAACTATATATACACTTTATTTTGAGGTGATAACATTACTAAGTAAGTAACACTTAATACATGTTACATTTAATCCTTTAAGTAATCCCCTAGGGTTTAAATTGGTTCCACTTACCAATTGTACCTAATGTGTTCATGTTGAATTAAAAACGTTTTTGCTGCTATTGAGATTGAATGGTACGTGTGGCTTAAATGGTTAACAATGTAATTATCGATGTAACTACAGGAACTAATTAGATGTAATTGAAAGGTGTTTATATATATATATATAAATATATATGCGCAATGTAAAGATATGTACACAATAAGTATGGTACATCAGCATAAGTAAAGACACAAATTTGAAGAGGGTCCCTTAGTAACATGCAGCATGTAACTGTCAACTTAAAATAAAGTGGGTAATACTTTAGTGTAGGGACCAATTCTCACTATTAACTAGTTGCTTATTAGCATGCCTGTTAACATACCCTAACCATAAGTATTAGTACTTATGAAGCATATTTTCCATGACCTTGTCCTACATCCCTAATCCTACCGATACCTACATTTAAAACTACCTTACTAACTATTCATGAGCAGCAAATAAGCAGTTTATTCAGGCAAATGTTGACCTGTAGTAGAGTAAGATGACAATTTGGTTCCCAGCATGCACTGTTGCATTTAAGAATTATGTGGTTGTCCAGTATTTTCTTTATAGTTTCTGCATTGGTTCAACGTCATGTTGTTACAGTGTAATTACACAATTATACATTTCATGTATAATTCAGCATACTTAAGTAATATCAGCATGTAAAACAGCACGTACTACTATAGGTTTAGGATTAGCATTTGGCTTAATGTTGTTTGTAATTCTGCATAATTACCTGTTATTACTATAGTAAAAACATTACATGTAAAGTTTAAATGGCACATTAAAGGGTTACTCAACCCCAAAACACATTTTTTTTGTGTTTTTACACTTTAATTTGTACTAAAATGTATCCGCGTGTTGCGGCTGACACAGAAGAGCGTATGCTATTTGGGTGCAGGAGACTTTCCAAAATGGCATTACAGCGATGCAGAGAAAAACAGAGGAGTGTAAATAATGGATAAATGTCATTATTTTTTATTTTCTTTGCATGCAAAAATATTCTCATTGCTGACGGTAGACCACTCTTTCTATTCCTGTCCATCATACTTTTTTGTGTATTACTTGGAAGTCAATTAGACAGTACCAATCCTCCCAGTTTTCATCCAAAATAAATAAATAGTGTTCCGAAGATGGACACAGTCATTTTATAATGACTAGACAGTTTGTTTGTTTGTTTGTTCTTTATTTTATTGCATTGGTAATTTAATTGGCATAATCAACCCCCCTTACTTTTTTGCCATTTAATTATGAACTCTAAATGAGAAAAGAATATTGTTTTAATGATGAAAAACAAAAACTAAATATTTCCAGCCGAAGGGAGCACTAACCTATAACTGTGTCTACAAGAAACACAATTATTGACGTTATTATCCCATAATGCAGTGTGATATTGTTAACATTGAAATTTTTAATAAAGTCATTTTAGTAATGCACAATTTGGACTTTGAAACAATATGGATTGTGAAAAGCTATACAAATTATATTTACTTGATTGTGGCAACGATTAGAACGTGGTTGTGTTGTCCTGTACTAATGCAACTCAAACATGTTTTGGACTCTGATCAAACTCAGCATGTGTAATAGCAGAGGTGTTGGTCAGTGCCATCGATAGGGTCATTGATCTGTCATTCCTCCCTGAACTGCAGGTCATAAGTCAAATGTGATTTATTGAGTTCTGACCTCCTGAGTCACAAACACCGTTATGCCCTTTTGGGCCGAGCCCATATCCGAAAAAGCTGGACTGGACAAGGAGAGATGTATCATGCACAATAGAAATGTTTTTAAAAATGCACTATACATTAAATGACTAACATTATTTTATTTATACAACACATTGTAATTGCTTCGGATGGTTTGCAAATATCAGTGAATGCTTTATATCAAACTTGACCTTTAGTCAAAACATTAGAATTGCAACAAGGAAATTATCATTGCTAGACAAAGAAATGATTGTAAGCTGTTGCTATGGAGATACTAACAGTGAATGAAAGTGAATAGTATGAAATGGAATTATTTAAATATATATATATATATATATATATATATATATGTGTGTGTTTTCAGAAATTGTATGTTTGAATATGCAAACATGACTTTATGTAACCAGAATAGAAAACCTGAACATTGGAGAAAGTGAGGTATAAAATTCAACGGCTTTGTTTTTGTTGATGTTAGATTTAAAGGATTTTACAGAGAGGATACGGGATATCTCTCTGTTTATCACTCTCTAAATCAGAAAATACAGATATATCATGTAATATTTTGGGGAATAGAATAGTTCCATAAATCAGGTGAATGATATATTCATAACCCCTCTGTAAAACCATTCAGAAAGATAGAAACAAAACTGTAGTTTAACGCTCATTTTCAGAAAATGTGTTTTGTAATTGAAATCTACAAATGCAAAAATAAAATGTAATACTTAAATGTATTAAAACTTAAAAGAGTATTTAAATCTTGATGGATTTAAAATTAACCTTTAAAAAAATAAACAAACAAAAAATCAAATATGGAAGCAAAATAGCCCAAACTCTCGATATTGACCAGTGCCTGAAAAATCAGTGGTTTCCCTGTAATGCTTTGCCTTAGTATGTGCTAAATAAAATATGTTTTATTATTTTATCTTGTTGTAATATACCAACAGATGTAATGTTAATAGATTTGTATTTATAAGTCAAACGTATCAATTATAGATCTAGGAATATTCAGTTATTTGAAACTATATTTTATAGGTGTCAGTGTGTATCCATTTCTCATGGCCCCGTGGCCCTTCCTGGTCAAAGACAAGAGATAGTGCTGTTTATGAGGGAAAAAACAGAATAAAGGCCTGTGAGCTGTCCAGCACCATGCCAAATGAGACGCGTGACTCATAAGATGAAACAGGGGATTAGGTGGTAATGATCTGGCAAATGATTTTGAAATTGTAATTATCTACCCTGTGCTGTTACGCTTAGATCTTGTGTGTGTGTGTGTGTGTGTGTGTGTGAGCAAGAGAGAGAGAGACAAAAAAGAGAAGGATAAAGACAGAGAGAGAACAAGAGAGAAAGGGGCTCATGAAGGAGTCAATAATATAACAATGATGAAGTATTTTATAAAAACAAGTAGCTATTTCAAAAGGAAAGCCATGGAAGTTTTCTCAGCGTTGAGTGGGGCTGATAGTATTGTGATAATTTTAGCAGGCTTCATGTCTGAGCTCTTTGATCTCTAGGTAAGTGCAGACAAAGAGGATATGAGCGAAGACTGCTCTCACTCCAACATAAACACTTGACCTGACCGGTGCCACTCTTACCTGTGTTTCAATGCTCAAGCACTTCAACGTGCTAGAAACGAACAGCAAAAGCCCTCTAAATCCTCCTCTGCGTATGTTATAGCAAATATGGCACAATTGCGAAAAGCAATGCATATTCATCACCACACAGACTGAAATCAACAACATGACAACCTGTAGGTACACAGTGTAACACATGTATCAGGAAAAAATGTCTTGAGGCACTTAAGAACAAAACAGAATGGACCAACTGAACAAATGTTCTCTGGCCACTTTAATTTCCGTTGTTTCTTAGAACAATGAATCTTAAGAGTCAGTGGGGAAAAAACATCATGAGCTCAACCGTGAGCTGTCTGATAGGGGCTTGCTGCCCCCTTGTGCTCAGAAAACTGCATCACACTTGGGTTTTGGTGTAAATCAAGGTTGGGAAAACCTTTTTCTTTTCAGTGCATAAGTTGCATTTGAATTACATTGTCTACATTCCACAAGAAATGAATCTGCTCTTGCTCTGTTTCAGAGGTGAATGTTAGAATGGTTATACGCTCAGTTGCCATGTCTTGTGCATCCTGACTGCTTGCTGTGAACAGGTGCTGCTCTCGTCAGCACAGGTTCCTCTCCATTACTGCCCAACTGACTGTAAGTATGTGTGTGTGTTTGGGGTGGGGAGGGTCTTTACATGATCTTCAGACACTAAAATATAAGTTTTATCATTCCCATTATGAAAATATTCAGACTAAAGGTAATAGTTCACCCAAAGAGGAAAATTCTGCCATCATTTACTCACCCTAAAGTAGATCCAAATCTGTATGAATTTCTTTGTTATGCTGAACACAAAGGAAGGTATTTTGAAGAATGTTTGTAACCAGACTGTTTTGGGTAAAACAAAGTATTTTTTTTCCTACTATGAAAGTCAGCGGTGACCAAAACTGTCAGTATGTGTCACAATTAGCAAACTCACGTTTCAAATTCAGTTCTACACAGTGTCAAAAACTTAAAAATGTATATTTTTACAATGCCTTCTGGAAACCACATGCAGTTTATTTCAGAAATCATAGTTCTACGGTGGCAGAGAGAGCTCAACTAAAGTGCAGTGTGTAATTTTTAGCGGCATCCAGCGGTTAGGACTCAACAAACGGCTAAGTCCCCCGCTCATCCCGCCCTTTTGAAACACATACAGAAGCTACGGAAGCTGACACAGGACAAAAATTTAATTGTCTGTTACACCTGACCGTAGCCAATTAAGCAATGAGGTTTCTGTACAAAGGTAAGAATTATGTTTACTTAATTATTCAGTAGACCAATATGTTATTGCAAATATTATTGTTACTCATTGATCATTGTCTCAGGTTTATTCGCTGACTTTAGTTATATTTTTTATATGGCAGTTAGTAAAGGTTGGGCGACGTCTACAAAAATGGCATCAGACAAAGTCTACAGTGAGTGTTACAGTATATTGCATTTCTGCCAATAAATTCTTCAAACAAATTAAGAAAACGTTTTCATCAAGTGCTGCAAATCCTCACAACACATGCAAATAAAGAAACACACTGCAAATTGCAGACCACAACAAAAATGTTTCAAGAGGACCCAAAAAAGTGATGGACCCACTGAAATTGGCATTCGCTGGGATTATTCTGCAATTTATTTTTACAATTAATGAAGCACTGCTGATTTATTTTCATTAACCTTGATATTATATTTCGTTAAGGATATTAAATTAAGTTTATCTTATATTAAGCCATCTTATTTAATTACGTTTCATAATATCCAAAAGACAAAGAAATCATTCAATCTTCAATAAGGGTGTTAAAATAAACAAAAAAAAGTGTTTGTATTACATAATTTTTTTAATTAAAATAGATATTTACCTTGTGAGAATTGCAGTTGAGCATAATAAATATAAATTTTTCAATTGTGCACATACATCATAATTTTCACAACATATAAAAGGATACAACTAATGCATTTATTTTATAGATTTATTTTAAATAATTCATTCATTATCCCGTATCCCTCCCAATCCACCAGATATTGCAGTATGGCACCCCGACGTCTGGAGTCCAGGATTTCGTGCACCTGGTAGACCACCTCTCCGTCGATGATGAGAGGGGGTGCCTCTGGAACGGCTGCCTTGTCCTGGCCCCTCTGTCCTTCCGGAGCATCAGCGGGCTTTAACAGGGAGACATGGAAGGTGGGTGAGATACGATATTGATCAGGTAAGGCAAGCCGGAATGAAACTGGTGTCACGAGTGATTTAAAATGGACCCACATACCTGGGATTGAGTTTCTGCATCTACGCTGCAGGCGGAGGTCTCTTGTTGACAACCACACCCATTGACCTGGTTCATAAGCGGGGTTGGGTCTTCGATGACAATCAGCCTGTTCGGTGATAGCCTGAGGTGAGACTCATGTTTATGCTCATCTGTTCACAGAAAGCGTGCCATAATCGAGGTGAACTGGGGACCCCTGTCGGTGAGTATATCGTCAGGGATGCTGTAAAATCAGAATACCTGTTCCATTACTACTTTGGCCATCTCCCAGGCTGTGGGAAGTTTCAGAAGGGGCACCAGTCGACATGCCTTGGAGAATCTATCAATGATGGTAAGGATGGTAGTGAAGCCGTTGGATACCGGTAAGTCAGTTATAAAGTCCATAGCTATGTGTGACCAGGGCCTTTGAGGTTTGGGCAGAGAGTAAAGCAATCATGCAGGTTTCTGATGGAAGGTTTTGCTTATGTTGCAGGTGTTGCATCGATGGATGAATTGGGTGATGTCGGCGGTAATTGACAAGCCCCAATAGCGATTCGTGACCAGATCTATAGTGGCTAGGATTCCTGGGTGACCAGCGCTGAGGGAATCATGAATATGGTGCAGGAGTCTTTGACGAATGATTGCTGGCACGTAAGTGCGATCTGGAGGGCAGTCTGGTGGTGTGGGATCTTGAGCCTGTGCCTCTGTAATCTCTGCAGTGATGTCCCACCGGATGGGTGCTATGATGCGTGGAGAAGGGATTATGCACTCAGGAGGTGGTAGGTTGGTAGGAGCATCAAACTGCCTAGAGAGAGTGTCTGCCTTGGTGTTTTTGGAGCCTGGGCGGTAAGTGATAGTAAAATTGAAGCATGCAAAGAACAGAGACCATCTTGTCTGCCTGGAATTGAGTCTTTTAACCCCTTGGATATATTCCAGATTTCTGTGATCTGTGAGGACGACGAAAGGTAAGGTTGATCCCTCGAGCCAGTGGCGCCATTCCTCCAGGGCTGCTTTAATGGCTAACCGTTTGCGGTCTCCCACATCGTAGTTCTGCTCAGCAGGAGTGAGTTTGCGTCCAAAGAAGAATATTGGTTCCCTTCTTAGTCATAGATGTGAGAGGAGCTGCCACCTGACTGAAGTTCTTGATAAATCGGCGGTAGAAGTTAGCAAACCCCAGGAACCTCTGCAGATCCTTCAGTGTTTTAGGTCGAGGCCATTTGAGGACAGATGCAACTTTGCCTTCATCCATGGTTACCCCTTCATGGCTTATGATGTATCCGAGGAAGGCAACTTTGGTTTGAAGAAACTCACATTTGGAGAGCTTGGCGTAAAGATGATGTTGGATGAGACGAAGCAGGGCACGGTGGACGTGTTGGATGTGTTCGGTGAGTGTCTCGGAGTAGATGAGTATGTCATCGATGTAATGACTATTACTGTTTGATTCAGGTCCTCCCGAAACACGTCGTTAATGAGAGCCTGGAAGACAGAGGGACTGTTGGAAAGCCGAACGGCATCACTTGATATTCGTAGTGCCCAGTAGTTGTTGAAAAAGCCGTTTTCCTTTCATCGCCCTCGCAAATTCTGATGAGATTATAGGCACTTCGAAGGTCGAGCTTAGTCTAGTACCATGCCTTGTGGAGTTGTTCCAAAGCAGCGGGGACCAGAGGAAGGGGGTAGCGGTATTTAATGGTGACTTCATTCAGGCCCTGGTAGTCGATGCATGGTCTCATGCTACCATCCCTCTTTTTGACAAAGAAGAACCCGGCTGAAGCAGGTGAGGTAGATGGTGTGAGTTGGCTTGGCGAGTTCCTCCTGAATGTAGGCCTTCATGCTTTCTGTTTCGTGCCTTGAGAGTGGGAAGACTCTGCCCTTAGGAGGTGTTGCTCCAGGCAGGAGTTTGACTGCTCAGTCATAGGAACGGTGAGGTGGCAGGTGAGTGGCTTTTCTCTTACTGAATGTTCGGCAGGAAGTGTACTGAAGTCCTCCTCCTCACAGACTGGTGGCGTGTGGACGGTAGAAGCCTGGACGGGTTGAATGCAGTGTGACTGACAGTGCTCTGACCACTTGAAGAATTGCCGATCTGCCCAGGAAATGGTAGGGTTATGGCGCTTTAGCCAAATTAAGTATGATGGGATGATCAGGTGAGTAAATGGTAAGTAGGTGTATAATTTCTGAATGCATGGATCCGATGAGAAGCTTCAGATCCTGAGTGGTGTAGGAGACTTCTCCGGTACCCAACGGTCGACGATCTAGGGCTGCGACCGCCACCAGTGGTCCACATGGAAGCAGAGGAAAATGGAAACGTTTAGCAAACGATTCATCCATAAAATTACCCTCTGCCCCAGAGTCTATAAATGCAGTAGTGGTAATTCTCTGACCCTCTACAACAATGGTGACTGGAAGTGTCGTAGAATGCTCAGAAACACCATTACTCACCCGAGTACTTTCCAATCTGCATGGGTTCTGGGTGTTGACTGGGGTGAAGGAACGTGCAGGTAGGGATGGTCTCATGCGGCGGGAGCGAATCAAATTGTCCAGCTGAATGGTGAGTTCCATGAACTGCTCCAGGGTTTTGCCTTCATCACGACAGGCTAATTCTGATTAAAGTTCCTGCTTCAGTGCTTTACGGTACAGAGCTTTTAGGGGTTCAGGTGGCCCTCCTGTTTGGGCTGCAAGGGTGCGGAAGTGCAGGGTGAATTCGGCTGCTGGAGTGGTTCCTTGTTTAATTGTCAGTATCTCATCACTTGGATTGCGTCCGCCTATGGCGTGATCAAACACCTCACAAAACTTTAGTTGGAAGTCAGCATAGCTTGTGAATGACATGTTTTGTCCTTCCCACAGGGCAGTAGCCCAATCCAGAGCTCGTCCAATTAACAATGAGCACTTAAGAGAGAGACCTTACTGTCATCGTCGGAGAAGCTGTGAGGTTGGCGAGTGATGTACTGTAGTTGCACTGCATCAGAAAACCCCGCACTTTCCTGGAGAGCCGTCGTATTTGTCAGGCAGAGAAACGCGGGCAGCATGAACAGCAGGCTGGGACCCAGTCATGGTGACTGCTGATGAAGCAGCTGGAGCAGCCAGAACCGCCGCAGGTGTTTGGACTAGAGCGACGATGGCAGTGTTCAGAGCTTGCACAGAGGTATTGAGAGCTTGCAATGACAGACCCATTTCTTCAGACCCGTTTTTGAAGATAATCTTTTTAAAAAACGAGAAGTAAGAGGGGGTCTCGCCCAGGGAGTAATTCCAGTCTGTTTCGTATGTCAAGCTCTGCTGTTAGCTGATTGGAAAAATTTCAAACCCAGCACCCATCAGCTGATCAGATACCCAAGCTCTCTATTGGCAAATCACAACAGAGGGCCTTATTTAAACACTGCTTCATCTGCTTGACTAGCTGCTTCCTCTGTATGCTGCTATCAACCCACCCCCTTCCCCTCCTGTTTCTTGTGTCTAACTTAACTTAACTTAACATTCTGTTGTCATTGTTGCATGCTCTGTTCTGGGGGTTTATGCTACTCTACTATTCTTAAAATAGGAGGGTTACCCGTGAAATGGCTGCTCCTTCCCTGTCTTGGCTTTCATGGAGCTTATGGAAAGGACAGGCAACTTGGAACAGAGCCATACTGTGCCAAATGTTACTTTCGTTTTATGCAAATAAAAAATTTACTACATTTTGCATATGATTTCTTTGTTTGACTTAAGAGTTCCTGACTGAACTACAGTAATTGGCCATTGTTTTACCCCATTGGCTATGTTTGAGATAATAAATGATGTTATTCATATCAAACTTATATAATAATTTTGATGTTCTACAAAACAACAAGCTTTAAAACACTTTTTTCTTACTGCTGCAATTTGTATCATATCTATTATATGATAATTATGATAATTTAGTGTGAAATCCTTTTTCTCTCCAGTACATCACCAGTGTAAGCCTTATTGTGAAAACTTCTACATCACTTGTGTCAATGTAGTCTATAGTTACAATAAAAACGGATATTGTTTTTTTCTTGTGGTTATTTAGGAAAAAATACTGTAGGGGGCGTTTCCCCCCACTCTACCCTATCTTTCATAGTAACATATTTCATATTCATTCTGACCAAATGTGGTATGACCCCCCCCACCCCCAGACATGAGATCATAACTTTTTTTTAAAAAAAGGGAGAGGTGGTATCAGCAGAGCTTATTAGCATTTAAAGCAACATGGACTAGAATTATTTGCTGAAGACTGAGCTGATTTTGAAGAAAGGATGTTTTTACACTACCAGAGAAATTTTACCCAAAGTACGTTATGGACTTTTCCTTTAGACCTTAAAAAAATCATATCAACTTGTGTAAAATGTGCATCTGATGGCCCCTTTAAATAATGAAATGCACTGATATGCAATAAAAAACTTTTTAAAAACATTTACATTTTTCTTTAGGGAGGAACTTCATCTTTGTGTTGCCCTGAATCTCAATTAAATCAGATGTTTTTGATGATGAAGATTAACTTTAATTACTGTGAAAACTTTAGATACATTTTCTTTGCCATAGGGCTCATCAACACGAAGCCAGAGCTATCTATATCTGTCATGAGCTTCACTGGAGTTGCCCTCAGAATCCTCCAGAGGGCAATCCAGCCCAGATTATGTTTATTGTTTACCGGTCTCTGTTAAGGACTCTTATTATGAACCTGCGTCTCCTCCCAGCTTGTTTGTCACCATGGTTTCTCATTAGTTCCTCCTCCCCTATTTCTCGTTATCTGGTGTACTTAAGGACCAGCCTGTGTGTTTACTGTTGCTGATCATTGTGGATTTACTGTGCGTTTCCCCCGTATTTCTCGCCTCCAGACTCTCGCTCTTGCCTTGCCCCACTGGATACCAATTGCCGTTCGCTCGACCCCCTGCTACATGTTTGAATTATTCTCTTGTCTTTGCCTCTGATGTTACCGTTTGCTGTTGATCGACCCTGCTTGCCTGTACCTTGAGTTGTTTAATAAAGAGCTGCACATGGATCCTCCTCTCCTAATCATGACAATATCCAAGCTTTTATTTCTCGTTCTTCTAGTATGTAGTATGCCACATCAGTATGGTGCTGTAGATCTGTTACAGAGATAAACTAATAACAGAGAAGACATCTTGGTGCACACTTGCACCTTGTATACAAACCCAACACCACAAAAAAATAAAAGTTAGCAATGCTAATAAGCTTCTGCAGCACCAACACAAGCATGCTTTTGTTTTGGTTGACGTTGTTGTAACTCTCCCGGTTTCTGGTTTACTTGTGTCCTCCTCACTCTCCTCTTTAACAAACAGCATCTTCACAGCAGCATATTACAGTTCTGCTAACTTAATAGATATTCCTGATTGCTTCAAAACATAGTCACAACTATAAGGGTGAGAATATTAATGTCATATATATATATATATATATATATATATATATATACATACAATTAAAAATATGCACAGAAAAAATAAAGAAAAATCCGCACCACAGTAAATACGTTAAGTATGATTTTAACCACAACATATGGTAAAAGTAGACTGGAAAATTGAACCTGCTCTAGAGCAAGACAGATTAGGCCTCCATTTAAAAGATGATGCACTCACATTTTACAGCATTCTCTTACGTATCTATAGTGATTTTCCCTGAGAATTCATTTAATTCATCTTTTTTTAACAAGTTATTGCCACTGAATCATAGGAGTCAGACTGCCTTTCAAATTAATTGTTTGTGAATCAAACAGAGTACACTGTTGTAGCATTTCACCTGCTAAGACAAATCAATGAGTGCAATCTGAATTTAATATTTACTATTAATAATATATAATTTAGCATATTTAACAATGCCATGTGAAATTCTACTCTGGAACATCCATGCACATTTCTTCTTCTGGCAGCCCAACGCCATAACTCAAGCATATATTGTGCAGAACACAAGGCAAAATAATTTGGCTTGATAGTATTGTCCCGCCCAATGCATCCAGACATTGCCACCTTCCCTTTAGTTGCCCAACTGTTTGCTCCACAACCGACAGTCACAGGCATGGGGCATGACAATTTCTTCAGCTGTCTGTGAGTGTGCTATGGGGATGAGAAGCCATATTCAGAGGACAATATCTGTCACCTATATTTGTGTACTGTACTGCTGTCCAAACTCAGTCCTGGAGGGCCGGTGTCTTGTAGAGTTTAGCTCCAACCATAATCAAACACACCTGAAGCAGCTAATCAGGCTCTTAGGCATGTTAAACTTCCATGCAGGTGTGTTGAGGCACGTTGGAGCTAAACTCTGCTGGACACCAGCCCTCAAGGACCGGGTTTGGACAGCCCTGGTATAGAGTATTATTTTTGAACACGAAAATAGAAGCTAAACCTAAACATTTACCTAAAAAGCCATCCATGTCTACCTGCTTGTTGTCCGTCAACCCTGGCCATCTTAAAACTGCATTAATAACTGCCATACGAGCATTGAAAATGAGCTGTACATTCATTTGGATGGAAATGTTTTCTATTAACATTTGGATGCTCATATGGCAACGTGAGTGCAATCTACTGCACCTAGGAGATTCAAAATGATCCAGATCACGCTGCTGCTCCTCAGCAGTGTATGAGAACTTGACATACCGAGTGGACAATCGGATGATGCCTTGAAGCACAGCTGGCAGGGATATTCCTGATCCGTCACCAATCTCTCTTTAAAATGTTCCCGTCACAGGAAAGCAAGCACAGAGAGCACCTGTACCTCCAAAACAAAAAAAACACATTATAAGCCATTTTATAGGCCATATTATTATATTATTTTATAGGGCATATTATTTTTGACATGCGTGGACCCAAATTATTTTATAATTTATAATTATTCTGTTGGTGAACAATATGCGTGTTATATTTTTTCTATTGATTATTATCAAAATGACTGCTTTAAGAAACAGAAATAATTATAATAATAATAATTGTGATAGTAGTATTTATAAAACAATTAGGTTTCCAAAAGTAAGAATAAACTACAAATTCAAGTAAGATGTAGTCATCTGATTAAATGTGATCCATCCTACTTTTAAACTCACTTGCTATGAAAAGTAATACAAATTTTAGAAATTATTTCATAAAAGCTTGCAAAATGTACAAATAAATGAATAAAACAAAACACTGAAAGAAAAAGCGGATGTCTTATATCATAATAAAATAAATTAGGCTTACTCTATTATGGGAAAAAAACTTTATTTTATGGTTACACCTATTAGTTTGCTTATTAGTATGCATATTACTACAATATTAGCCATTTATTAGTGCTAATAAAGCACATATTAATGCCTTATTCTACATCCCTAATCTTACCCAATACCTAAACTCAACAACTTACTATTAATTAGAAATGTATTGTATGAAAAGAAAAATAGGTGTTACCTATTCTAAAGTGTTACCACTGATGCAAAAATATACAGGCTAGTGTATTTGGTACAAATGTAACCGATGTAAATGACAAAAACAAAGTTTAAGGCTTTTGTCTCTATTCATTTTCACAGAAGCTAAGCAGTAGATGTTATAAATATGAAACAGTTATTAAATATAGTCTATTTAAACCGTTATTAATTCAAACTGATAAAACTGTCTGAGATGTGTTTATGCATTTCTGTAAATACTGTAAAAGGTTTACTGTATAAGGGTTGGGGCCATTCATGAATTGAATTGAGAATGAATGGTAAATTCCAATTCACTTCCTGGAATGGAATTGAAATTGGAACTGCATGCAGCTGACAGGAAATGGAATTGGAATTGAATTGGAATTACAGGAAGTGGAATTCAATTCAAGAAGAATTCCACTCAATTCTGTTTATTGCTGAGCATTTATTTGACATACATTTGAACTTTATTTATGTTGATTTACAAATATCAAGCAATGTAAGAAATAGAGTTGATCAAATGCAAGTAAATAAAAA
>JAUMHI010000058.1:1264348-1274803 GCA_032359435.1 Enteromius unitaeniatus | reverse complement strand
GAGGTGGAATAAGCTGATGATCTATCAAAAACATGCACAAAACAATATACCATACACAAGATGATATGCAAGGACAACAACAATATAAACAATGACCTGAAGGATATGTATTCTCAAAGGAAGTTTTCCTGTGAATTAATTAAGGGAAAAGTCCTTTGACAGTTGCTCTGTTCCGCTTGCATTCCTTCGAGCCCTAAACTGACCTTATCAGTTGAGTTGCCATGGAAATGGAAGGCCTGGCCTGCCCTCCTGGGGTGGTCAGTCAGGGGATGTCTCCAATGTGAGTTGTCTCTTGGGTTGTTCAAAGCGGCATTAAAGTTGTTAATATTTGTTAAATGTAACAAATAGTTTGTGACTGATTGGTTCAAATACTACATAATTCCCCCCTTTCTATTTTTTTTGTCCATCCAATAGACAACAGTGGTCGACATTGAAGTTGCAAAACAACCAGAGACGCACCGGCCACTCATGGCTGGGGAATGGTGTTGGCTCTAGGGTGTTGTGCTGCGGTAATGCAAGCTGTGATGGGGTGCGGGCCAAAAGCTTGTGCTGCAGGTGTTGAGGCGGCGTCACCTGTCATCCTGAAGGGCGTTGGTCTAGCTCAAGTGGTTGTCAGCCTGTGGGCTATCCGTGGCAGTAAAACCTAAGCTAGCGGGGACACATCAAACGTCTGAAGGTACATAGACGGAAACAATGGGGGTGTTTCTGCTAATGAGTAAGAAGAGGGAAAGGAGAGACAGGAATTATGTTAGTAATAACCTGTATGGCTCGTTAAGAAAGAGCAGTTGCTAAGACTGCTATAATGCTACCCCAAGAGGGAAGATGATGACGGTCACGTGAACTAAAATAAGGTGCCACTAAATTAAGAATCTCAGATTTAATTAAAATCAACTTGATTTTAATTGGTACATTCAGGCTAAACAAGGGGAAACAAACAAGATAAAATCATTATGTAATTCCAAACAGGACGTAAGGATGTGAGAGACAGAGAGAGAGAGAGAATTGGTTCGAACATTACCCTTTACACTCACACTTTGTAACGCAGTCTATAACCTTTGTAACCAGTCTATAAGTCTTTGTAACCTCTATACACGCTGCTAATCTGAGATTTCTTCATCTGAGATGGCTTGCGCTTTACTAACAACAGAAATTAGGATTTCTTTGCTAATATCAAGTTAGTTCCTTGTCGTACTATTTAAATACACGTTATAGCATTAATTGACTTCCCACTTCCGTAAATCCGATCAGTTAGAAAAGGTATAACACACCATGTGAGATCAGTCTGGAGATCTGGGCTGAGTTTGGATTCTGTAGATTTAAATCTCTAGGAGTTAGAGTTTTAATAGTAGATCAGTAAGTTGGCTTTCTCAAGCAAACTTAATAAGCTATCAAGACCGCTATTATGTAGGTAATCTTTATTTAACATAAGTCATGTACCAAAATACCATTGTAAAACGTATTCAGCGTAGTTAACATTACACAATCAATGCACAAGATGTTTTAATAATCACTAGAAATTGCTGCAAATATATTAAACTGCTGTCTATCCTACTTAAACCCATTCAAACATATTGACAGGGTGAAGTTGTTTGGAATTATTGAGCGGCCCATGAACCATGATGTAGAACCATGATGTGACCACCATCAAAGAGTGTTGCAACTCTGATTCTCAGCGGCTCTGGTGTAGTGTAAACACAACGCATTCCATCGTCATAGACCCTTTTCACGTTTCTGGGTTTCTCCGAAGCGCAAGTCATCATAGTTAGGTAAACTTGAATAGCAGTGAATGGGATGGTACCACAAATATATTTTTTGCATTCCTATTTGCTAAAAAAGCAAAAGAAACACTCCACGACCAGTGTTTTCATGTCTTACAATAAAGAAAAAAATAGAGAGAGACGGCAGTCAAAAGAGAGAATGATGTCATATTTACCGTCCCTCTCATAGACGCTGCATTAGAAACACCACAAGTTTTAAAATCCTAACTGATTAAGAAATCTGGTTGCAGCACACACATAAGGAGAACAGCACCTGTTTTTGCAGTTGTGCATTGGTTATTGTTAAAGTACTGACGTAATCATACAGCGTCGCCATCCCGATTGATATTTTAAATATCAAACATGATTATGAAACGATTTGACAGATTGCGAGGTGCAAAGTTCCATCTGAGAATGGCTCGCATTACCAGATAATCCACGCCGAACATCGGGCTGATCAAGGAACATGACAAGATTTTTGCTCCGATTCTCTGGAAAATCTGGGCTGAAATGGGCTAAAAATCCTGTACTGTGAGCACGGCTTTAGAGTAAACTACCTTTTTGTAATTTGATGCAAAGGTAATATAATACAAAGAATGGTGTTATAAATGTGCATAATTTTTTTATATATAAATAAGGAAAACTTTTAAGGATTTACGATGCTGTTGACCATTAAACGCGCCATTACAATCTTGTGAAAAGGGTCCATTGAGCTCGTTCTAGTTGCTGTCTTCAATTTGGCAACCTGTGTGTGTGGCAAGTTTGAGTAAGAGGGGCAGAGTGAAAAAAAAAACGTCTCCAATATTTTACATTTGAACTTTAATACCTACAGTTAGTAGTTCAACCACTCTGTGTTAATCCTACATACAGTGGCTTTAATGCAGAGAGGAGTTTGTGTTCATATAATACATTTTAAATAGAATACCAATTGCAGCTTTACTTGATAAAGTATGATAACGTAAGTTTTCATGATATATTGGGAAAGAATAGTTCTAATCCGGACGCGAAGACCCAATAATAGGTTATGTCTCATTTAGTGAATACTTTTATCCAAACCAACGAGAAGGAGAGCATTTGTGACCATTGATCATGATAAGGGACTGAGATTTATATATCATGTGAAAGCTGAATAAATAAGCTTTCCATTGATGTATGGTTTGTTAGGACATGACAATATTTCATCAACTATTTGATCCAGAATCTGCATCAGAAGGTGCAAAAAGCTAACCCAGAATATTGAGAAAATCACCTTTAAAGTTGTCTAAATGAAGTTGTTAGCAATTTCCATTGCCTGTATTTACAGAGGAAATTTGCTAAATATCTTAATGTAACATGATTTTTACTTAATATCCTAATAATTCTTGGCATAAAAGGAAAATCGGTCATTTTCACCAATACAATGTGTTTTTGCTATTGCTACAAATATAACTGTGCTGATTAAGACTGGTTTTGTGGTCCAGGGTCACAATTAATACACACGTGATGATAATGCAAATGGAAGAAGGATGTTTTTTTTATGTTTTGGCTGATTAGTGCACATAACAGACAGTGTAGTGCTCATACTGTATACCGATCTGATTGATTTAGTTGAATGTTGTTTAATGGCATGTTTTATGGCATGAACGTTATGGACAAACTCATCAAATGCAGTTTTTTGGATGTTAAAGGTTAACTTCATAACAGGTCTGGTTATCAGAAGTCACTTGTTTTGACCACTAGAAGGGAGTTAATCTACTTTTTGGTTATATTCAAAATGACGATTTTTGTTGGGGTTGAGGAAGAGAAAGATAGTGAGAAAAAAGAAACCATCTTACACCCCATCAGGCCCGATCTGAGGTCACAGCTAGAGAAGGAACAGGAGGAGAGAACATCAGGGACACGCCCGATATTAATAGTTTGAAATCACACGAATGTATTATGCAATACCACAAATTTAGTTCCCTATTAGCAACTCACATTGGAACAGATGGAGTTCAGAGTGGAGATGAAGAATGCAAATTAGACATGTCTTGACATTTTAAATAAAGTTAGGAGTGACAGAGAAGAGTGAGACGTGTGTTTAGGTTTATTTCTGATTTGTGGAGTTTAATATCGGATCATGCATGGCCTTTTGTGTAAATTGCAGGTAGCACTTGAAGCACTGACTGATAAGTGAAAGATACTGTAGCTCAAGAAAAGTCTATAGACTTACGGAGTGATGACCCAGTTGACCCGCCTCTCAGGATCTGGTTGAGCACATCGTCTGTGTCACTGGTGCTAGCCATGCTGTTCCTCATCTGCATCATAGACAGCTGAGAACACAGGCTCGGCTGCCGGTCCATTTTCTTTACAGCCTATGGTTGAATCACAATAAATTTAGTTATAAATAATTCTGAAACAAGGCTTTCTAGTCCTGGCTGAGATTTCTGAATTGCCTAAAATGTACCTATTTAGGAGTCTTAGACCTTTCCAATGTTATATAATTTGTCATGATTAGATTAGGATTTAATTCGATATAGTGAGGTAAACATAGGCGGACGTGTTTGGGCGACACTTACAGGTTCCATATCGTCAAATCTGAAGCAGAAGTTATGAGGTAGATTGATGTGCAAAATGACAATAAGAGGTAGATCAGTGTCTGGGATGTTGCTCTGGATGTAGGTCAGCACCACTCTCTCAAAACACTTTGCAGTGATAGGAGTGAGTGCAACTGGTCTATAGTCATTCAGGCATGTAACTGGGGTTTTCTTGGGGAGGGGAACAGTGGTTGTGGTTTTGACACGTAACTGTGGTAAAGACCAACTCACCCGAGCATTTTTGATGATCATTTCTGTCCAGTCTGCTCTTTTTATAGTTTAACAGATGTCGTCTTTTTTTTGTCTGGCAGTGGCATCAGGTATGCAATCGTATCTATCGTTCTATTGTTTTCCATAATTCTGGCACGTAATTCTATTTTATGCTCCCTATATACCCAAATCAACGCTAGTTTAAATGGGCCACCTCTAGTCTTCCCTTTGTTTTCCGCCCAGCCAGCGCTGTGAAATAATTGTGATGTTTGGCCCGGTCGTGCATCACTCAGAAAAAAAACAGGCCAATCATCAATCAAGATAGGCTCATGAATATTAATTAGCCAAATTTGACCTGGTTTTGACAGAGCTCCTGAGAGAGGAGCTGTAAAAACATATTGAGATGATTTTTTTACTGTATACTGCAAATACGTATCCTTAAGGATATCAACACCTAAAATAAAACTCTTTAACTAAATTGATGTGTGCCTATTCAAGCAGCAGGATACCTTACATGCTCACAGCATAGTGTGTGTGTGTGTGTGTGTATTTATTGTCGTTGCAGTTGTGAGTGAGTACCAGATGTACTACACATACATTTCAAATTGTCATATTCATCAACATGCTGTTTTCTTACCTTGTCGCTCAGAGTTGGATCATTGAGAGAGTAAAGCTTATTGGTGATGTCTTTGCCAATGAGGTACCTGAACACCTCGTTCAGAAAAGACTCCGCCTCCAGGAAGTAAGTCAGACGCTCTCTAGACCAGCACAGGAGCTTGCAGTTTTCCTCAGCAGTGATTGTCACCTGAATATTCATGTGCATGTAACAGATAAATGTAAAGCTGTATATTACTCGTCCACAAAATTACCAGAAATTGAACATTTTGACCTATAATCCAGAGTTTAAATTCGATTTGTCAAAGGAACAGCAGCACAGCACTTGCCACCCTACAGCAGTTATAAATTCACTGTAAACCAGCAATATATTCAGTGTTTAAATACACATACACGTTACCTGAAACCTCTCACCCCTGTTCATCTGAGTCGATCTGAATTCTGGAGAGTCGATGAAAGCATTTGTGTAAATATTATGCAAGAAATGGCCACGGTACGATACCCTCATCCTGTCAAAGGCATAAACTTGGTCAGGGAATTCAGAAACAATCCACATATGATAGGAGAGCTACAAATATGGATAGTATATGTGGACTCTAAAGTGAAGTGAAGCACCTACTTTCCCTTGAGAAGAATGCTGAGGCGCTCATCAACAGAGGTCTTATCTTCTGCTGCGTAGACCTGGCCCTTCTTCAACGTCTGGATGGTGCAGAACTGGCCGGTCAGCCTCTGAAAAAGAGCTTCACGTACATGCAGGGGCTCGAACATGCGCTTGTACAACGATTTCAGCTCCCTGTCAATCTTAATCTGGAATTAAACAACATAACCAAACAGATGTATTGAATTCAGCACAATGGAAAATACAATTCTGAATTCAAACGCAATGTGACCATTGAGCAAAGCGCTTTTCTTAATACAGGTCATGGTACTTGACCTCTGTTTATCTGGAAGCAGTTTAAGCATCAATAATAGCATGTCAATAATATTTAGCTTGCTCATTGGGGACTGTACTCACAGGTCTGCGTTTATAAAGCAGGAAGAAGAAATGCATGAAGTTCACCAGAAGGAAAACCACATTCCACACCATCACATCCAATGTGCATCTATATAATGTGGCCCACGCTATAAACAAAGAGCACCCTGAAAACCCACAAAGACAAGTATTTCAGTGTTGTAAATCAAAATTGGATAGAGCCGTCGAGAGCAAAGAGGAAAGCATTGGGTGGAGCATCAGTGTCGCCCCAATCCTAATCGAATCTAGCAGTATAGGTAAAAGTAACTTCAGATACTTTTGTCATACTTGTATTGGTTACTCCAGAGTGCAAAATATTACGAAACAGTAAAATTGTTATTCATTGAAATCATAAATGCATCCGTGTTCATTTATTTATAAATCATTACAGTATTTATTCATATTTTATACATAAGTTTTCATATTTTCAGTAATTTTGCTGTGCTCTTTTTAGTTTATTTTTCATTCATTTAACTGACCAGTCATTTTCATTAATGTTTTTAATACAATATTTCTACATCAATTACATAAAATCTTTTAAACTTCTTATAGGTCAGTTCTTTCAATAATAATGACGATTTAACTATGTTTAATCTTAGCGACTAAGATAACTAGCCCACGTTTTAACCAGCACTAATGGTCAGCCAAACAAAAGTATGCGCGTCTGTTCTGCTGACCACCATAAGAGGGCCTCAGTACCTGTCATCAGCAGCAGTCTGAGGAGGATCATATGCAGCGCTACTGTGGTAGGGATGAGGAAGCCTAGACCAAGGCTCAGGTTGGCCAGGTGAAACAGCAGGTGATGAGACTGCTCCCAGTCCTGGCACGATGTGATGTTTGTATCTCCAGCGACTGATGGTACACTGGAGGGTAGTGGAGATGCTGTGTAGCTGAAGGACTCGGACATTCTGAAGGTTTCAAGCTGATGGGGAGATGACCATGAAGGAACTTTTAGAACAACCGCGCTCATAAACGAAGCAAGGGGTGCTGCCTTTATGCAAAGAGCGGACGTTTCTCATCTAAAGACTGATTCAATTTGGATGTGGATTTCTCTTAAGTAGTAAATCTGGATAGACTATAAATGTCAGTCAGCGCAAACCTAACGTAAAAGAGGTTATTTTAACATACTTTATGAAGTTAGTAAAAACATTGTCTACTCACCGTCGATGCGAGCCTGGAGGAATGTTAAGGCAGAAGATAAGTCTGCTGTAGCTGAGCTGAGAGCTGCAGTGTGCGGCGAGGAGCGCATTCCAGCCAGATGACAGGCATTGACTTAAAAAGGGCACAAACCAAGCGGCCACTCCTCCGCCTCCTGACGCCGCTCCTCCACTAGAGGCAGACAGTTATGAGCTTTATTTTTTTTTTTTGTTGACACGGAGATAACACTAACCCTTGCTCCACCGCGCAACCCTTAATTGTTACAAATATGTTAATAAAATATGTTCATATAACGATACATGAAGTAAGATCACATTTCATCTGACACAATTGTAAGCTGTAAGTGCAACATATCCCTGGGTCAACATTGTGATTGACCAATCAGTTTCTGTGAAGCTTAGGCAATCAGTGTCAGTCATCTATCATTTGCTCTGATTTTAGTCATTATTCATGGACTCGTTTTTTGCATTAAAATGTTGTCAACATAATATATAGGGACACATGCACTTCAAATGCAAAATCAGCATGTGCATTCACATTTTGATTGTAAATAATGAATTGAAAAACACTTGTTTCTGTTTACTCAAAACACAAATATGCATAGGACAATACAAATACAATCTTGACAGAAGAAAAGAGACAGTTTAACATAACTAAGCCTGCCATTTCACCTTCATTAGATTTTTCTAAATTATTATAGACAGGCATTATGGATAACTTTAAGGTTGACAGTATTTCATGTGGACTGTAGGGTCTTCGTGTGAGAGCTTGATTCTTGATTCATTCCAACGTTTCCACAAATATAAGCTATAACTATACAGAGTTAATATTAACAAAATGCTGCTTTCAGGTCATTGCAATTACATAAAGCCAAAAAGTGTTTGGGGAAATCCAATATAAAAGAATTAAATAGGCAAAAAACAGTTAAGACTACAGTAAACTGCAGTTTCTCATGAGTCTGTTTCTGCTGGTTTGGTTTCACTCTGTCCCAGCACTGGCCGGGATTCACTTGTGTTTTCTATTTCTGGCTCGGGTCCGTGACAGAAGCTCGGTAACCGGAGATCGTAGCGGAACCCGCGGGTGTCGAAAGCCTTGTCGTTGAGAGAGAAGAGCTTCTCCGCGATGTCATTGCGCACCAGCAGCGCGAAGATCTTCGCGATGTAGCGGTGCTGCGCGAACAGCAGATAGACTTTCTTTCTTCTCCACGCCACGTACCTGCACCGGTTATCTGCGCGTAACGTAACCTGTAACGCGTAAAATACCAGAATTGGTTCCATTCTGAAGCTTACAGTACGAACACAAGCGCTCACCTGAAAAACCCCTTCCTCTGAAGGTCTGAGGGAATCCCACTCTGGAGAGTCCAGGAACTGAAATGGATAGATGTGGTGCAAAAACTCCCCGTTCACCGTCACTCGTATCCTATCACAGAAAAAGCGAGTGCCTTGTTTGCCTGTAAGCACGCATGGTATGACATATAGCGAGCATTATTTCTAGTAAACTCACCTGCCTGAGATAAGCACTGACAGTTTGTCGATGCAGGTTTTGCCCTCCACGGCGAAGCAGTGCTCTTTATCTATAGTATAGACATCGCCGTCGCAACACTCCACGATTTTTCCGAAATGCGTTAAGGATACTCCAAGCTTTTTGAACAGACGCTCGTAGAGCTCCTGGAACTCTTTAGCAAAGCTGACGCTGCGCAGTCGGTACGAGACATGGACAACTTGCGCCAGACAGAAGGCGAAAAGCGCGAAGGTCCATGAGAAGGAGTCAGTCGTGCAGGGATCGGACCATGCCCACATCGAATAGCAGAAAAACCCGAGCGTTAAAAAGCTGAACATGTAGAGTAATCCATAAAAGCCGCTGCCTCCCATAAATCCTAAAACCAGCAGTATATGTGCGAGATGAAACATTGATCCTTCAGGATTTTCCTTCCATTCTGAGCACACTGGGTATTCCAGAGTCTCTGCTGTCAAGTTATTCTCTGTCAAATGATCCATAATGGAAAATAAATGATATCAGCTGTATGCTCCTCTGAAGAGATCTGATCTGTGGCAGTCTTCAAGCTCCTGTGAACCGACAGCTCTTCAGAAACATAATCCTTCAGCCTCCCCAAAGGAAACTATTACTCAAAGTTTGCTGCTTTGGAGACGTGATGAAGTTCTCGTTTGTGTTTAGTTCAAGCATGTTTGCTTCTGTCTGGGAGTTTTCTAAAAAAAAAAAAAAAAAAAAAGATTTCATTTTGCAGAGGACTAATGTTGATATAATGACATGAATTAAAGAGGCTGAATATTACCACACTTTTTTTTGCCATATTCTTGTTATACTGAAGACATTTTCATTCTTTTTTCACTGATATTTGAGTGCAGCATATTAGTACTTGTATAGTATATTGTAAAAATGTGACCAAAACTCACTTACTTACCCATAAATGGCCCCATTATTATGAAAAGAGTGTCAGTATGTGGATGTGACTGAGAACATGGAGATTTTTTATTTTCTGTTCCACAGAATGCATTCAAAAGCCATCACTTAGTTTCTTATATTGAGTACTATTTAGAAAGCATACATTTTCTGTTTCTATTTCTATTTTTTCCACTACGGCACATTTCGTCTAGCATCCTTCACCACTCCATCTGCACTTTTATTTTTAATCTGTGCTCTAAATGAACTTGTAATAGACTTTAAGTAGTCCAGGGGACGTTCCAGTTCAAATGATGTTCCATGCTTTAGCCCTTCCTTTACAGACAGCAAGACAAATGCTTTACCTTATCTCATTACTGCTTTCGAGGAATAGATGGACATGTAAAATGATCAGTTTTAAACAATATAAATCATTCATTTAGTTAATATTCTAATTTATGGTTAATATTAAAATGATAAAAGATTTAATTTAAGTTTTCTAACTGATGATTGCCGATTATTAGACACAGCTGGCACCAATTACTAATCAATCCCACTTCCATCGTAAGCCAATCCAACCCTTACCTCTCCACTATAAAGATTTTAATGAGGAAGCGCAAACTAGTGAAATGAATTTTATATAAACAATAGCCTATTGCTATTAATCAATAAGCTATTAATATATATATATATATATATATATATATATATATATATATGTATAGTCTATGTGTGTGTATTTATAATT
>JAUMHI010000058.1:1249619-1260293 GCA_032359435.1 Enteromius unitaeniatus | reverse complement strand
ACTCGGCATCCATGACTACAACAGTCACATCTATTTTCCTCTGAATCAAAATAAAGTTCTCACCGGCTGTCACTCCGGGATATGATGATGGGTTTAAACATGTGTGCACTTTCCTTCTTTCAGTCTTTGATTTTCAGCAGAGAAGTTCCGTTTACTTTCGGTTTCAACAAAGGAGCGCGTCAGCTTCGTCTCATGAAACATAGATTCATTCACTTCCTTTATTTCACCTCTCGTTTTGATTGGCTGATAAAATATTGATACCACCTTTACCATTAATTTTAGTTTGACTTAACACCTCCCACTCGATTTTTCTTGGCCACAAGAGGAAATAGTAATTCTTTCAAGGTGAATTGTCTGGCACTTTTGATTACAGACTGACAAAGATGTTTCAAATAAATTATTAATTTCCTTTATCACCAGCTGGATGGAGGACGATGAGTTGTCTAACGTCTCTATGAAGAACGGTACTTGGAATCCCTTCCCTGCAACTTTTAGACTCCAGGGGATTTGCCTTTGCTTTTAAGGGCTTCACAATTGGTACAGGGTAACTCGGGAATGTCCGGACATCAACATCTTTCACAACACCTTTGTTGTCTGGATAGACACTGATAACTCTACCAAGTTTGAACTGCCCCCTGAGTGCATTTTGATCCGCAATCAAGACAATGTCTCCAATCGCAACATTCATTTCTGTGTGCGGTGTGCCACTTGTTCCTTAAGAATAAGTTGGGACCTGCAAGCTGACTCCAACGTCTCCAGAAATGATCTACCACTAGTTGCATCGCTTGGAGTGGTTTAAAAGGGTAACTGCAGAAGTCAAATGACTTGATATCACCACTTTGGGATGCTCGGCCGAGCAACAGTGTGATAGGCGTGACATACTGAATGCAGTCTTCTTGAGATTGCGCCCTGGCATCAATTGGTTGTTCGTTAGCAAGATTAGCTGCTATTTGAAGAGCTGTTTGAAATTCACTATAAGTGAGAGCAGACTCACCTCCACAGTTTTGGAGTGCCCTCTTGGCAATGCGCACAGCAGCCTCTGCAGCTCCATTTTTTATGAGGAGAATCAGCCGGATGGATTTTCCAGATCCACTCCGCTCCATTCTTTGCGGAGTGGATCTTCGCAGTTTCCTCCAGAGCAGACTTGTCAACTCTCTCCAGAAATCTGTACAGCTCTTGCAAAACAGGTCTTGCTCCAATGAAATTGGTACCCGGATTTGAATAAATCTTTTTGGGATAGCCTCTAATTGCAGCAAATCTTTGAAAGGCCATTAAGAAACCTTCAGTCGACTGGTTGTTAACCAGCTCTGCGTGGATTGCTCTGTTCGACATGCAGCAAAATACAACACCCCAAACCTTTAGTGAAGTTCTTTTCTTAATGTCATCTTTCACATGGTAGGGCCCAAAGGTGCTCCAACAGCATGTCTGTAGTGAATTCGAAAGGTGCTGTTGGTTGCGTTCTTTCTGGTGGTAAATCACCCATCACTTGCTGACACTTCTTTGCTCTGACCTTCTTGCACTGAATGCAGTTGTTGATAACTTTTTTGGCTGTTCTTCTCCGTTTTATGACCCAGGCTTTCCTCCGCATTTGAAGCACACAGAGGTTGTCCCCTTGGTTCTGCTCGAACTTGGCCGAGATCCCCATTTTTTTTTGACTCCCCGGTCGGTTTCTTTTGCTCTACTTCAGATCCTGTCAGCACAGCTGCAAATGCCTTCTTTTGAAGCTCCCGGATGCTTTCTCGAGCGGCCTCTACCAGATCTTTAGCTGACTTGATTGGCCACTCATCTACTGGCAAGCTCAGGAAACTTGGACCGTTCTGCCACTCTGACTTTTCCAGGGTTTGAGGGCTGGCCCCCCGGGTTATCACATCAGCAATGTTTTGAAACCCTGGTATCCACCACCACTCATGCGCTTTTGTGACTTCTTGGATCTCCCTGATTCTATTAGCAAAGAACATTTTGTAGCCATAGCTTTCTCTCTGTATAGCACCGAGGACTGTTTGGCTATCAACCAGGTTGTACCATTTCCCTACTCTGAATCGGCTATGCTGCTCGAAATACCTCCTCAGACATGAGGCGAACACTGCTCCACAAACCTCTGCCTTGATGACATCTCCTTTTTGATCCAAGGGAGTCAGTTTAGCCTTGGACTCTACAAGCCTGACGATTGAGCCTTGGTTTGAGTGCCATCTAAGGTACAGTACAGCTCCATAAGCATTCTCGCTTCCATCTGCCCAGGGCTCACCACTGGAATTTGGGGGTGTTATGGCTCTAGTGAACTTAATTTGGCCAAGTTGGACATATTCCTCAAAGAGCCTGATTGCTTCCTCCCTGAGCTCATCTGAAAGAGCCGCATCCCAAGTTTCATCCATTGGAACTCCTCTTTTCTTTGCTTCTCGAAAAGCTTTGCGAACCAGAATCACTCCCTTTTGCTTGGTTGGAGTTACTAGCCCTACTGATTCATACACTCCTGAGACTTGACTCAACAACTCTCTTCTCGTTAGTGGATTTGGTGTTTGGGCTCTAACTTGCTCTTGTGAGAGCTTTGAAAAATTGACTGATGTCATCACATAGAGCATGTCTTCTTCCGTGAAATAGCCTAAACCGAGTGCCTTGTTATCGTCATCATGCATTTGGTTTGGTAGAACCATAACCTTTTCCTCTGTCCTGGAGAGTTTGTCTTCAGACCCTTTCCTCCCACTTTGACCTGAGAAGACCCACGGCTTGAGATAAAATCATCCAGCTTTTAGAATAAATTCCACATTTGCCACAATTCAGCTGACTTCAGCTGGTGGAGGTCGCTGTGAGAGGTGAGGATGTCATCAACGTAACTATCCTGTTGGAGCACCCTACGCTCTTCCTCAAGGTGAGCAAATGATGGCAAATTGGTGGTTGCACGCATTGCCAGTTGAGCGATGCATCCTGCTGGCTTGTCTCCCATATTGACCCTTGTAATCGCATATTCCTCTAGTGGCTCGTCCTCAGAGTCTTCCCAAAGGAATCTGTGCAGGTGTACTTCACGGTCCTCCAGCCAAACCGAATTGTACATTTTCTTGATGTCCCCCAATGCGGCGTACACTCCACTTTTGAATCTTAGTAAGACAGTGCGTATTTGGTTGAGAACATCAGGGCCTTTCATTAGTATGTCATTCATGCCGACACCTCTGAACTTCTGGCTGCTATTCCATACAAGTCTCACTGGTGTCGTGACTGAGTCAGGGTTAGGAGCAATGAGATGACTAACATACCACACAGGTCCGTCCCAGTTAGTAATTTCACTTTCTGATAACTTTACTGCAGCCTGTCTGTCAAGCATGTCAATGCGTATGCATATGTATGTTGTTTTATCCATAATGATCTTAAAGGAATAGCTCAATAACAAATTATAAATTGCATAAAATTGCACAAATTTTGCTTTTGTTAACACTATTTGGTAGGTTTAGGGTTGGATTTGGTGTAGGGCATATTTCCAACATGATATAGCATTGGCTTTTAGCAACAGTCCACAGATATTGAATTCTGAACCGTCACAACATGTAACTGAAGCAACGTCATAAAAACACAGCAATATTGAAAGAAAAGGACATGACATGTGGCTAGGTATGGTTGCCCATACTAGGAATTTGAGTTCTGCATTTAACCCATCCAAGTGCACACACACAGCAGTGAGAAGTGAACACACACCAAGGGCGGTGGGCAGCCAGTGCTGTGGCACAGAGCAGTTGAAGGAAGTGCCTTGCTCAAGGGTCTCACCTCGGTCATGGTATTGAAGGTGGAGAGAGCGCTGATTATTCACTAACCCCACCCACAATCCCTGCCGGACCTGGGACTCAAACCCAAAACCTTTGGGTTACAAGTCCAACTCCCTATCCATTAGGCCACGACCACCCCCTGCATGCATGCATCTATATAAAGGTAACAAAATGTACCAGGGTTCACGTATTGAACCGTTGTTTTAGCGCCACTCAGTGGATATTTTTGTTTGAAAATGTGGCAAGGCACGTAAAAACTAGAACACATAAAAGTGCACAGAATTCTGATGGCACCCATTCACTGCAGAGGATCCACTGGTGAGCAGGTGATGTAAATTCTTAATTTTTACAAATCTATTTCAGTAAAGAAACAAACTCATCTACATCATGCATGACCTGATCTGAATAAATCTTGTGTGAACTATTCCTTTGATAAAACACTAGCATCACATAAAGGCTGAGAGCTTTAACAACACAGTAGCATAAATAATCTGTTGATATGACCAAGAGTTTGTCATCAGTGTCTCTACCACGTCATCTGGATTTGCAAAAAAAGAGAATACACACACACACAAACACACAAATTACAAGTTCACCATCTCCCATTTCCTTTGTTCTCATGTTTCTACAAAGAAACAGCTCTGGAGCAGGAAATGAAAAAGATTGAAGGGAAAAAGTAGCCTCAGATGAAAAGGGATATGACAAACAATGTCCTTTCTTTCACACCACAATCAAAATAGCAAGGGTGAGAGGTCATTTTACCTTTCTCTTAGGACTCTCTTTGTTCTCCTAAAGAAGAACCAGATGTTATTAACTGTGCAACATTAAACAGAAAAGAAAGAGGCAACTAAACGTGTCAGACACCTATATTTTATTTATACTTTACCTCCCAAACACATTCAAACGCACATAAGTATTAGTGATGCATAACTGGATTGCTCTGTGTGGTTGAGTGTGGGATGAATTATGATAAAGATGAATATTCATGGCTATGTTCTGACTGTAAACAGTGTTGTTTAAGCTCTCAGCCTCTGGTCTAAGCCAAACCTAAAGCCTATTCATATAAAATCCAATGGCTGATACAGTGGCAAAATGATGGTCATGATGATGGTTTAAAAATGATGGTTCATCTCGGTAAACTTGGCTGCAGCAAATGTTATCCCAATTTAAAATAGTTTTACATTAAATTAAGGAAATATTTGCAGTTCTGATAAGGGTTGCTCTAAGAAACAATGCAATACCTCTAACTCCTACACAATCGCTCTCAGCTCGAAACACTTCTCCAGGCATTGAACGCTTCAGCCACTGCAATCATAATCAAGACTTCCCCAAAATGTGGGATAGAATGTAAGATGTGCATGTTGAACTGTTCTTCATGCTAATCAGCGGAGGACAGTGGGGGTGTTCTGCCTGCTGATTATGGCAATAAGTGACGCACAAGGACGACAAAGGGCCACTCGAAAATAACTTCAAAGAGCACTTCGAACTCAGAATTAAGTTATTCTGGTATGACTTATAACCAAGTTATAATTATAATTTGTGATGCTGACCCTTGATAAGATGGAAACAAAGTCTGTCCTGAGCAACAGGACACAACAATATTCTGCATCAACTCCATATCATGGCGACCTTTGATGACCAATGCGAGCTGCTGATCAGTGACGTTTACTGTGTGCCACCTTGTGGCTAAAACAGAAACGGGACATTAACGTCCTTTAGCATATATTCATAGGTCCAATACACTTCCCAGTGTTTGATTAATTATACACCTTTTTTGTTTTACTTATGCAAATGATAATGATTTCTGTGTTTTGTAAAGCTTCTTCCGGAAAGTAAAGGGACATAAACAAGACAACCAATGTTCCTTATATTAAGAGTATAAAACCTACATACCTACATAAAAAAGTCTTGAGTAAGATTTTTTCAAAGAAGTGTCTTGTGCTTGACTGCACGTATTTAATTCAATTTAAAACAAATAGTTTTATTAAAATATATTTTAAATTATAATTTATTGCTTTGACGTAAAGCTTAATTTGCAGCATCATTACTCCAGTCTTCAGTGTCACAAGATCCTTCAGAAATCTGATTTGGATGCATTAGTAGAATGGTTGGTTTGAAATTATAATTTTTTTTAATAAATGTCTTAACTTTTGATCAGTTTAAATAAAACAATCATTTATTAATAGTAGTTTGAATGACACAATAATAAACATAATTTGCATTTGATTTATATTTTTAATGCCAATTTTAGAGCATACAAAAAGAAACATTAACAACGAATTATTTAAAATGAATACTGATCACTTGAGAAAAAAAAAGACACAGGGATGGATGGAAGGTAAGCATTGAAGAATGATTTATTAAAACATTTCATATTCGTGTACTACTAAGAAATACAATTACTTGTGAGAATCAATGCACTGTGCATAAAAACATACACAACATTATAATCTTTGAAATCATTTTGAGAAATAAATATTTTTTTTAAAGAGTAAACTATTATTGTGCATATTTTCGGTTGGGAAAAAAAATTAAGACCTGAAGCAACAAAATAAATTACATTCATGCAAGTGGCTGCAAACTTAAACATGATCATGATTAATACTGTACTGTACTGTAGATAATTCATGGACAAACATTTTTATAGAGGAAACTATTCTCTTACTAGTTCTGTTTATTTAACACACATGTGAAAATTAAGTGAAAACACAGATCTGTATTTCTGCATGAATGGCTCTTAATATTGAGATCTGATCCATTATATATTAAAAATACATTTATTTCATACTAAGTATAGTTTCAATCTATTAACATATCTTTCGAAAGTGACATAAAAATTATAATGAAACATTATTTGGAGTACTACTTGTGCTTTCATATGTTTTTTAATGACATTATTGATGAAGATTGAATAATCTTTAAACAGTATCGGTCTTTAAATGCGAGATATTTAAAGTGCGCACTTGCACTAGTTCCACTTTAGCACAATTAAATATATACTTCAGTATATCTTTAGCTGGATTAAGTACACAGTTAGTTGTTCCAATTTATCAGACTTTACGTCTACCAGTTTAGAAGTACAATTGGAGGGTATTTTTAGTACATAAATATGTAGTATATTTATTTTTCAATAGGGTATTAATAAATATGACCCTGGAGCAAAAAAATAAGTCACAAGTAGCATAAGATAGGTATATCTGTAGCAATAGCAAAGTCAAAATGATAGATTTTTCTTTTATACCAAAAATCATTAGTATATTAAGCAAAGATCATGTTCCATGAAGATATTTAGTAAATTTACTACAGTAAATATATCAAAACTTTGAAATGAAAATTTCATAAATGTGACACTTCTGACTCGTGGTGGTCTCTGTGAGCTGAGATCTGAGGTGATGTGATTGGATAAGATATGGGTCAAAACATTTAAGAGACGCAAGGTTGACATCACAATATTACCAGCCGTTCCTACAGAAATTGAAGTCATTTTTTTCAAATATGTGCTTGTACATGCACACACACACACACACACACACTCGTCATTCACTCAACACTGAAGTAGGATCCAGTACTTCGGTCCGATTCTGCTCTCATCTTATCTGATTGCTTGCCAAATGATTATAGCAAAGATGGTCGCCACTAGCGACAGGACAAGAGCCAGAATACACATCCTTTTGCGGGATTTTCTCTTAAAAGGGAAAAAAACACAATTATATACAGTCTACTGGGCAGCTCTACTGACATGAACTAAACTACCAGTCAAAAGTCTGAAATCATTTTAAAATATAGGCCTTTCTTTTATAGAAATCTATTATTCTCACCAAGGATGCATTTATTTGATCAAAAACACAGTAAAACAATAATATTGTAAAAACTATTATTTCGAAGAAATGTTTTCTATTTGAATATATCTTAAAATGTAATTAAATCCTGTGATGGTAAAGCTGAATTTTAATCATCGCTTCAGTCTTCAGAAATATATGCTAATATTTATGTAATATGCTGATTTGCCCCTAAAACATTTATTATTATTATCAATGATAAAAATATTTTCTGAAAACAAAATCATTACTATATTTTTTTTTTGTGAAAAACATGATTCATCATATTTTTTGGGATTCTTTGGTAAATATAAGGTTCAAAAGCACATCATTTTATAACTTATTATTATTAATGTTGAAAATTAAGATGCTGTACAATAAATAAATGCAGCCTTGTTGATCATAATAAACTTCTTTCTAAGTGCTTCTTTCTAACCTTTAACTGATAATGTATGCGTAAAGGATATACTATCTATATATACATATATATATATATACACACACACATGTATAAAACAACATACTAACACAACAGAACATAATAAAAAATCCGATTTTTGCTAATAAACTCTCTCTCTCTCTCTCTCTATATATATATATATATACATATATGATCCACTTCAAATGCTTATTTCTGTATACACTTTAATCACGGCCTGATACCTGATAATAAGCAGCCTGCTGGAGTTGTTCAGCTCCTCGCTCCACATGCACCTCTGCACTCTCCACGTTGGCTTCAATGCTATCTGTGAATGACGACAGGAAGAAACCAGGCCTTAAAATCTGTGAACAGCTGAATATGTGCAAATCTGGCTGGAGAGAACTAGACTACCTATCATGTCACCCTGGTCATGGATCATGACTGCAAGGTCCTTGAAGATCTGATTCACATCCATAATGTCTGACTGAATGAAGAGCAGAAAGCAGTTGGGACATGACCAAGTAATTAAAATAACAATGTCATTGAAGACATCTTTAAAGGGCCAAACAAAAAAGAAAAGCTGACAGGCTAACTTGAATGCTTATGAAAAATGATCATTTTTGATGCTTATGTCATTCAGGAAGTGCTCACCTCCAGCTGACGGATATTGGTCTCTCTCTCTTTAATAAGCTCGAGGTCCTCTTCGGTAAAAGGCTCCTCTTCTGTCTGCACACTCCACCCTTCATTTCTTTTCAAATGAAAAAAGCTATGAACATTCATGCTTTTATCTCTCACCAGACCCACGCTGTTCATATCTTGATTCATATTACATCATCTTGGAATACGTATTGCATGTTTATTCTTGTGCATTTTGATCACTTTTGATCCTTTCGTTTGAATTAGGGTGAAATGGATGATGAACACCGCTTGATAAAGGACTCATTTTTAGATTTTAGACATATTAAAAATGACAATTCTATCCATATTTACTCACTCCAATGCCATTTCAAAGAGCAAGAACAAACCTCAGATATGCTGGTGTGCTCGAGAGCATGTTATCTGATGTGCTCTACAGTACATCCACCTTATTTTTCAAAGCTGAGGATTCAAATATTAAAATATGACATAAATTGATTAATTAATGTGGATCACTTTTACAATGTCTTCTTGAGCTTTCAATGATGAGAAATGTATGAATATCTTCACTGGCGTTTGAAAGACGACACAAAGGTTTATGGGTTTGGAACAGTCCGGGTGAGTAGATAATGACAGAATTTTCATTCTTCTCACAATTGTGCCAGGTTTATCACTAAACAGATACTTGTCTCGGTGAATATGATGAACCTACTTTTCAAATGTCACAAGCTGTTCATCTTGATTGAGCTCATCAACCTGCAAAATGAAAGGCTTTTTGTTAAAAGGGAAATATTATGCCCCTATGTAATATAAGTCTGTGAAGTTTCAGCTCAAAATGCCTATTTTGAGTGGAAGCAAATAGCAGGCTGATTTTTGCGCCTGTCTTTTTAAATGCAAATGAGCTTCTACTTCTTGTCCTCTTTTCCAGAGTAGATCTGCGCCATTACAGCTCGTAGCTGCTGAAAACATCTATTTTGATTCTGATTGTTATGTCTATTGTGCGTTTTAAATCACATTAGTTTAAACTTCTGACATGTTTTGGTTTTCTGAGAGCACACATCTGAAGGACACGGACAGAAAGTGGCTGTCAATCGAGTCACAGCAAATGAATGAATAAATGCACTGCTCTCTTGACTCCTCTGAGGCTCTGTTAGCATGTTTTGCTCAAAATTTCAACTTTAATCTAAATGACAGCGCCATGGGGAGAAACTTACAGATTAAGGGGCGGTATTATTATAAGGACATCCCTTTGCCACACCACAAGGAGAGTGAGATCAGGCGCACTCGTTTCTCAAAGACTTACTAAAACAAAGTTACTGGGTTAATCTTTTGCACGTTTACTTGGTTGGCGGATGCACCAGGGACCTGGTTTTAGACTTTCACGATATGTCGCCTTTAAGGAAATGGCTAACAAAAGTAAGCATTAGACAATTATCAAATATATATTTACGTGGAGTCTGGAGCCAGCTCGGGCCCGCGCCACAGATTCACGCTCCCTCTCTGCAGCTCGCCGCTGGACCACTTGGAAGTTGTTGAGGGCAGCTGAGAAGTCATTCATCAGACGATCTTTCTGAATCCTCTGCTGCCGCTGTGTGAAGAGAAGCATTAGTATGAGCACATCTGGCCAGTATGAGGTCAGCGGCAGGTTAGTATGACGATGTGTGCACTCGCCTGTTCTGAAGGAGACTGTGGCTGAGGTAGAGAGCCCAGGTCTTTCAGATGTCTGTTGGTCTCTTTTGCTAACTGGTTGGTGTAGTGCTGCATTTGCTGGCTGTTGGCAACACACAGAGATGTCACTCTTCATAACACTCTCTTAATTTCATACCCTAGCTGAGACAGCATGGATTGTACTATTTGTGATTGATAACTAGCACAAACTTTTTTAACAGTCTCTGAAAAAAAAAAAACGGTTTGTTTTAATGCACGCATTTGCTAAAGTAATCTGTAAATTTTATGATTTTTCCTATAGCTAACCCTAATTGATATTTCTCAAAACTCTCACCATTTACCCATGCTCAGGTTGTTTCAAAAGAGTTTCTTTCTTTTG
>JAUMHI010000058.1:1212814-1249519 GCA_032359435.1 Enteromius unitaeniatus | reverse complement strand
TAACCCTAATTGATATTTCTCAAAACTCTCACCATTTACCCATGCTCAGGTTGTTTCAAAAGAGTTTCTTTCTTTTGATGCAAACAAAGAATACACAGTATTTGAAAGAATGTAGGTAAACCAGCAGTTAATACTTGGCTACCATCAACTGTCTAGTTCCCAACCTTCTTTGAAACATCTTCTTCCGAAGAAGAAACTCATACAGGTTTTAAAACGACATGAGCGTGAGTAAATGATGACTAAATTGTCATTTTCGGATGAACTATGAAGCTGAATCATTTATGTGGTAATAAATATTTTCCATGCAAACAGTATATTTTATTAAGCTGGGTGTCTACCTTAAAACGATTATCCCCATCTGAGTATGAACAAAAACACGACAGTAATTATAATATGATCATAATATTATGAGGCAAAGAAAATGAGTATGTAGTGTAAAAAGCTTCCAGAATCTGGTATTAATTTTTATATGCATATTTAAGATGAAAATATTTGTCATTAATTTACATTGCATAAAACATCATATACAAACAAACGAAAAAATAGCCCAAACTATGCTGGAATTATATTTTGGAACAAGTATTAACTAAGTTAATAGATATCACTTCAGCTAAAGTATTTATATCAGTACCGGAGCCTTTTATGATGTGTTTCCTTTTTTCTGCAAGATATGAGTACCAGTCCCCTATCATTTTTTGAGTTTGCTCAGGCTTTTGACACCGTACGCCTCAGATAATCACTAATTGCACATTTAACACAGCCGGGTTTAGGAATCCTTGACTAGGTTCCATGTTCACTCTAAAATTGGTGCATAGACACATTACCACATAATGTACAACTATGTGGCCCTAGTCTCAAACATCAGATCAAGATCAGAATGTATTCATCAGTATGAGACAACACAAGAGATGCAAGAATTGATGGAGATGTTACAACTTACAGTCTGTCCTGAAGTTCTGGTGTGTCTGGTCTGGTACTGAGCTGGAAGAGCATGCTCTTGATTTGACCAGCTATGCACAGACAAGCATGAGACGTTATAACATTATGACAAAAAATTATGAGAAAAGACCAAAAATATTGAATCATAATCGTGTTGATTAAGAATACAACAATAAGGACCTTTAATGGCAAATACAAGTCTCTTTTGTATGTAAGACGTTATATGTACTCACTGTTTTGTGTGATTTTCTGGATGTTGGAGCTGCATGTCTGAGTGAGATTGTTGAAATCTCTGGGCTGTGAGTGACTGTTATCCATCATTCTGTAAGACATGCTGAATAAAAACATACACAGCTGTTTACATCGCATGTCATATTCATGTAAGTGTGTTTGCATTCATTTGCACAAATAATAACAGATAATTATAGTGCATGTTGATATTATAAGATAAAAAATGTACTGCGCACGCAACACAACGACACATTTCATATCGGTTCTAGCTGAGCAAGGCCCTTCGTCTGATAAAATAATCACTGTTATTAATTGCATGTTGTCATCTGAAATAATTGAACAATGCTTGCGGTAATGTCAAACTGTTTCTAAATAGAAAGTGAGAATGAATCGCATACCTGTGATGCTCAGATGCGGCAGAGGGGACGCTTAGAAGGGCCAAGACAACATTACCCACACTGAGTGGGCGGGGCTTGGTGAACCATTTCGACAGGTCGAAAAATAATTGTACGTTTCCTCTTTATTTATGCTGTTTAACATTTATTAACTATCTAAGATTGTGTGAATGATTCTCTAAAACCGTGCTAAAAAATACTAGCGCGTCTCTGTCACATGATGCGTGTTACATTTCTCAGCGCTTTTTGAGGCGGGCCAGTCACAGTCGTTTGTGATGTCAGAAGAGGACGGCGTATTAAATGATTGTATAAAGTTGACTTTTGTTTACATGTCAGATGTCAAAAAATACATGTAAAACAGTATACGTTTGCATATTTATCAAGACAAAAACATGCTCCCTCTGGAAGAAGAACACGGGTTCACCCGCGATTAGATCTCAATATGTTCCCCTGAAACTGATGCCTGGATTCACATTAGACTCATTCATCTGCGTCACACACTCATTTCACCCCTTTTTCAATGAACGTCATGTTTTTTGTTATTTATTTATGTTCCAGGTTTCAGTCATCTTTAATTAAAAATGCTACTAGCCTACTGAAATAATAATAATAATAATAATAATAATATATTAAGTAAGGCTTATTATTTAAGTTGTGGTTTATCCAAACGCTGAGCTAGTGGCAGTGTTTTCTTTCTTTGGCAGTCAGATTCCTGTCTCATGACTTTTATAGGATAATAGGCCTCACACACAAGCCTCTTCACATGACTTCAGCTACACTGAGACCTCTTACAGCAGAGGCCTTGTGCTGAGAGCCAAACGCGTATTTGTTCATTTAAGGGTTACAAAAAATGTAACTTAATAAAAATAAAAATAATTAGTAACCTAATGCAACTATACCCAACATAAATTACCATCGTGTTTGTTTGTTTTTCAAGCACTTTTATAAATCACAAAATGTGAAGTTGGTCTAGAAAGCTGTCAAGGGCCCTGACCGGAGCTGTTGAAGTGCTCTTTTTAGGCAACTTTTAATGTAGCCAGAAGAGGACTCTCAGTCTCAGTTTTCCTTTTATCTCAGATTTCTGCAAAAGTCATCAGTGAGTCTCGAAGTATGCACGTTTAAACTTTCTTTTATTATATGTAATTGCGTTATGCGTCAAACATTGTTTATATGTGAGTACAAGGATTCGAACACTCGAATTAAATCTTGAGGCTGTAATTGTTTGAACTTTAAATAATATTAAATAACGCTGGAATGTGGTATCTTTTCTCAGTTAAAAGGGAACTTGGCACGTTATTATGGCTTGTAATGTGTATTGTGATTGTATGGGATTTTTTTTAGTAGTATTATTTATTTTTAGCTTTTATTTACTTAAAGGCTTTTAAAAGAAATGTAATACAACCTTTAAAGAAGTCTTAATTGCGTTGAAGTGCAAGACTGAATGTATCCACTGGAGGGCGGTAGCCACTAAGATACTTGTAATATTTGTTATAAACTATAATAATAATAATATATGCACACGTTTCCTTGAATTTATTTATGTTATCTGAAAGTGACTATTCAGATGTGTCTGTTTATTTTTCAGTGACCCTTAAAGCCAAGGACTTGATGATTCCAATGACAGGACTGACTGGTTCTCAAGATATGTCCCGGTAAAAGCAAGCTAATCAGAGGGTCATTATACTGAGAGCCAAACTCATTTTTACCTCCATCTCTGTCCTGAACTAAGCTCCTGAATCTAACACTAAACCATGGTTTTATGTGTGAAAAGTAAACACTGCCAGTCTCCTGTATATTACATCAAAATGTCCTTTTTTGTCGTTCAGACTGATTTATTACAATGATTTTTATTATATTGAATTAACAATTCCTTACTAAAAAAATCTTGTTATGGTGATGTTTTTCTATTTCCAATAAAGGAAACTATATATTTTTTTCCTGTTTTGGTTCAGCTGAATTTGATTTAAAATAAAAATTTTTGGTAACAAGGCACTTTTTATCAATTTAATGGAAAAGAAGAAATCTTAGTGACTCCAAATTTTGAATTATAGTGTTTTAAAAGTATTGTTTTATCTTGAGGTGGCATGATGTTATAATAGTAACACATAATGTCTGGTATGATTACAAACCTTATGAAAAGCATTTAGATTTTTAAAAGGGAACATTTCATAGCATGAAAATGATACCTGAGATGGTTATGTGTTACTCGAGATTGAGTAGGTTCCTTTTTCAGATCCAGCGGAAGTAACATTAGGATTATTTTACATGTATGATATAAGTAAGAACAATCTGGTGAGCGCTTGCCTCTGTTTGTTTCTCTCTTGAGCCACTGAAGTCAAAGGTCATAGTGCATTCCCACTTTTTCTCATCGTGTCATTCATAGATAAAACATCTCTCCTCAGTTAGCATCTCTCTCTCACTGGCCATTTCTTTCCTTATCACTCTAAGTCGTTCATCACCTCTCTTTCTCTTTCAAAGTTCCTTCCTCTGTCATCAATATGACCTTAGCATCTCCCTTTTGACCTCTCTAAAGACTTCCCCCTTCCCTCACCCTGTCTCTCATGGGCTATCAGAATGTATCGGACACTTTGTCGCCAAAGCCATTCATCATAGAGCAGCTGCGCACCAATCAAACTCTTTCCTTATTAGCCAAACATGACTCTGGCATACCAGTCACAGCACAACTCATCACATAAAAATAACACGTTTACATGTATGCGCGTCACTCTTGATTGTAAATTAGCATGGCTGTACCGGACATTGGCCAATTTCATTGGGCAACATCATGTGTATTTGGAAAGTACCATAAAGAGCTCGTAAATCACACTGCTTAAGAGGATGAGTGTAAGCCAGATTTCTTTCAGGAATGGAATGGAACTTGAGGTTTAGGATCCAGTACCTGTTCTTGTAAGAGCCTCTTACACAATAAAAATCACTTGGGTAAGAAAGTATTTTCAAAGACCAGTTGTGCAGAGTAATTGTCTATTAAATGACTCAAGTGAACAGTAAATTTAACAACAATTCTGTTGTCTTTGTTGCATTATAAGTAAATGAATCACATGATTGGTCTAGTTACTATTTATTGAATTAGGTTTTTAACTAGTGTGGTAAGGTTACTGGCAACAGGGAAAAACTACAACAACAAAAAATGTATGGCACTTGTTAGAGTCCATTTATGCAGTCCACCGGGGCTGAGTGCTGATGTAAGAATATTTTTCCTACAATTTTCTCCCATTAGTGATGAGCCTGTGTTATTCCATATGTTTATATTCCATATCCGTGTTCTGGCACCACTACAAAAGCAAACCAAACTTAAAAAAAAAAGTTACATGCTTATATATTTGCTTAATTTTATATATATATATATATATATGTACAGTATTATGTATTGTGCTTATATTGTAGACAGTTATTGTAGAGAGTTACACAAAAAAGAGACGAATACTTTGAGTTATCTTGAGAAGAGTGCTTATTTTGGAAATAATACATTTAAAAAGAAAATACATAAGTGAGAAATAAGTATAAAGTTTCCCACACTTTATTGCAAATTTATTGTAATTATATTCAAATGTATTATATTATAGATTTGTTTTAAATATAATTAGCTGAACATATGAGTGTTTTTTTGTCACAGTTATGTAGAGCTTCAGTTCATCTTTATATGATTTTTCATTTTTATTGTCTTTGAAAAGTGTTTTTAGTGAACTAAAATATTCTTTAATGTCACATCTAATGAAAATTGAATGTCATACATTTACATTTTAATCATACATTAATATATATTTAAATTACATCAGTATGTGAATTTATAATCAAGTACTATAAATGTGCTTTAGTATTTTAGTCAACACAACAAAATAAGCATATTCTTTTTTGAAACATAATTATTTTTCAATGTACAATAAGTATAAATGATATTACCTGTTGGTACAGTTGTTTATATATATATATATATATATATATATAGTATAAATTAAATAAATATAGTAATAATAATAATACATATAGTATAAAGTATAAATTATATTACCTGTTGGTACCGTTGTTAAATATATAATCTTTAAGTAAACATTAAATAAATTTCTCATTTCATGACTTAAAATTTTCAAATACCCTTTTTCACAAGAACTATTACCTAAAATATACTAAAACCTTTAACATATATTTTAACAGTTTGTTAACATTAGTTACATTACTGTTCATTGTTTGTTCTTAATACATCAATGTTCATTTATATGAAACTTGTTAATTACCAATAAAGTTTCAGTTTCACTAATTTAAAGATTAATTTTGTTACTTTTCTATGATCAGCAATTTGGATGTTTTTTTGGGGGCCAGAATTGCCTACTATAAAATCTGTGCCTTAAGGCAAATTACCAAACAAGTTACCAAACTTTATTGTTACAAGAAGCAGTTTTTATTATACACTGAGGAAAATAAAATATTGTAAAGCCAAATTACTAGCACCCCAAAAGCAAACAATAAGCAGAGAGTAGTTTTAGTGAGTATCCGGATGTTTGCGAAACCACACCTTTTTACAAACGGAGTCAGTGCTTACCTTCCTCCAGTGGGATCGTTTTTCAGAGGACAGAGGGTCGGATGGCAGCAATTATCACACCCCCACACAATCCTGACAGCAGCGCTGAGGGTCGGTCAGCGGTGGGCGACAGCACAGACTATAGGAGGGCTGGAGCCACCATCACTCTTTCTTATGGCATATTGGGCCCCTAAGGAACTTTTTTTGTCCATCTAACCTATATACTTTTCTTTGTGTGTTTTCTTTATCTTCCGCTAATTATTTGTGTGAAGATACTGTACAGTGTGATGCTGTCTTTCAGATCCTGTCCGTTAGAACTTTTTTGTTCTAAATTGTTCTATAAGCTTGGAATATAGAGAAAGTCTGCTGTTGTTGTTTGTACATAATAAAGCAGTTTTAGTGTTGAATACTCATTGGTCAGCTTTACTAAAACAGTTAAATCTGCTCCAGATTCCGGTATGCCAAGGCTTCAGAAATTTAGTCAGCGCTGGGACTTTTCGCTGCTTGTGTCACTAGTCTATGTTTGCACATTCCAGACAGACTGTCGGTATGGAGGGGATGTTTTTTCAGTGACTCCTTCTGCAGGTTACATTGCTTCACCAGTAGGTGGCAGCAAGTGAGTCATTGTATCATTCAGACAATTGATTTGTTTAAAGGAGTCATATGATGTTGCTAAAAAGAACACTATTTGGTGTATTTGGTGTAAGGCAGTGTGTTCATGTGGTTTAAGACGAAAAAAACATAATTTTTCCACATACTGTGCAATATTGTTTCTCCTCTAAGCCCCGTCTCCAGAAACAGGTCGATTTGTACAAAGCTCATCGTTCGAATAGACCGAATGTGATAGACCGAATACCGCAAGCATGTGGTGGAAATGTTACGCCCCTTACCATAACATGATGCTGTGTCCCGGCGCTATGACACTACAACCAGAAAATGAATTACAAATGAGGCATTTACTAAACTTACTAAAGGTTGTGAGTTGTCAGCAGCGGACTGTTCTTGCAGAGGTAGAATTGCTCCACTTTCTAGTCTCTGTGCACAGCCAGCATAGACTGCTCTCCAGGTTTTGTCTGTCCTCCGTAAATGTGCTGAACACACTTATTATTTGGGTTAATCTGTTCTGGAACAGTGTTGTAAATACAACTCGACCACTGATTTCTAGAGATTGTCTTTTGGAAAGTAGTTTCACAACGACACACATGCTGCGTGCCTTAAGTAGGTACTACATTTAAAATTGAACGTAGTACCCAACCGTTAAAAAGTACATTCTATATAGTATGAATGTGGGTGGTATGAATGGAATTCAGACGTACTACAGCCGCCATATCGATGTTGTCACGTGTCATGCGGCGTCAAAACAGAGCGAAAATTTTAACTTTTAATAATCATCCGTTTATTTAGATAAACAGTGTTAAACAAGTGCAATTTAATTACAATAAACAGCGTTTTTGTCCTGAGGTACTTACCTGAGCCGCATCTCCACTTTCCACCATTTTTCGAATATGACGCCTCCTCTCCCGGAGCCTTATGAGATAGGAAAGTGTCCATGGTATGCCTACTATAGAATTCGGGCGGAAGCAGTAGGTCATCCAGGTACTTTTCGCTTACTGAATTTCGAATACTATGAATTTGGACATACTACTCACCTCACATGCTGTTTTTCACATACTATATAGTAGGGAAGTATGTGATTTCGGATGCAGCACTAGTGTCTCCTGAACATGGCACAACGCTACAGTGAGAATGATAGTGCCGCCTTCTTTCTATGCGTAAACATTTGGGTGGAGTTATAAAAACATGCCCCTACTCTGTGATGTAGTAAAGTGAGGGTGTGTTCAAACGAGCCGTTTTAGGGGGGCGTGGACAAGTCATAAATTTATAAAGAACACCTCTTTTGTTTTGAAAATTCATTCTTTTAAACTTTACAGATCTTCTAAGAAATAGATGAGTTAGATTTCTCGACCAGAGTGATTTTAGAGACATTTAACATTATGTCACTAAGGGATCCTCTGCAGTAGATGCTGTCAGAATAAAAAAGCTGATAAAAACATCATTAAAAGTAATCCTCATGACTCCAGTCAATCAGTAATTGACTTCTTGTGAAGTGGAAAGTGTTTGTGTTTGTAAAAATAAAAATCCATCAAGGGGTTTAAACTTTAAACCAAAATACAAATCAATAATCCATAATAACGCTTCCTCCAGTGAAAACACTGATTCCTTGCATCAAAAGTCACCAGCATATTTGTTTAAAACGGTTTGGGACAGTTTTCACTTAAAAACCCATGCATATAAATATGTGTAGATGTCTCTCCTTTTTAAGGATGAGCTGATTTTTTGGGTGAGCTGTTAATTTAATTATTTTTCACTCTCATGTTTTCTCTTTATGGAATAAAAAAATAATTTTCACACAACAAATGTACATAGAGGGACAGTTCATACTGTCCATATCTGTGAGGATATAGGAAGGGCAAAAATGTCAAAATGACTATACATATGACTATATGTTCCAAGTCTTCTGATGCTGTATGATTCATAGTGTGAAGAAATTAAAATCTAGCCATTATTCAGGAAAATCTTCCCTACACTGCAGCTGTTAAATCCATATTATATTATCAACCATGTACAAAAATAAAACTGGCAGTTGTTTTTAACTGAATATAATTAAATAATTTTAAAAAACAGTGAAAATATTAACTAAAATTTACAAAACACTGGTTTCCAGATTACAGTTTTAAAAAAAGGTAAACAACAGTATATTGACACCATGAATGATAACACACAATGCTAAAATAATCCTATGAACGACAATTGAATGACATAAGATGTAAAAATCTCAATGTATGTGAATGATAAGAAAAGCACATAAGAAAGATAAACATTTAAAAAATTAAGAATCATCCAGAGACATCTATGAATGTCAGTTTACTGTTTTAACTGTAAATTATAAGATGATTTATGCCTTTTTTTTACTTTAATTATACACAGATAAAACTGGACTAAACTATTAATCAACAAGACACGGTATGTGTATTATGTATTTCGTGTTTTTAATCTTAATACAAATACTATTGCATATGTTACAGAACTCCTGGGTCAGTACCAAGACCTGTGTGTTTAGGACAAAGGCCACATTTGATTGGTTGGATGAGTGGAGGATAGAGTAGAAGTCTTGACCTTTGCCTCTGCTTTAATCTGATCAAGGGTCAAGGAAGGGTCATGCCAATTGTAATGACTTCCTCCTATTAAAGTTTGATATACGCTGTGTTTACCAGCACAACCACTATGTCATGATTTCAGCACTAAATCCTGTCAAAAGTGATAGGTACAGATTTAAAGAGATGACAACATTGTGTACTCCTGCTTCTAATCAGTGATAGTGGCTGATGAAGCACACAAACACATGTCCAAAGGTGCTGTGGTGATACATGGTGCTGTGGTGGTGTCAGATAGTAATGGCAGGATATTTTCATTATTCATTATTTTAATTTTAAACTTACAAAATGTATATTATCAAAAAAAAGCCCACTTAATTGTCCTTGAAGTATACTTTCATCAGATGTTTCTTAACGCTTCTAACACAAATGTATCATTTTGTAATTACTGTATTTAATGCTTTAATAATATTTTTTGTCATGCTTTAACAAAGTACACTTATATGTATGAGGTAACAAGAACTAAAGTATGTGTGAAACACTTGATTATAATTTCAACTGCAGTGTGTTATTCAATAAAGTTAATACATTTACTGCATTGCAACTTTATGATTGCATTGTGTAATTACAAATATATTTGAATTTAAAGTTAATAATTTTAAATGAACTAAATTGCAACGTCATTATAAATGTATATTTACAATATGTTTAATAGAAAAGACATTCAAGTAGCCTATATTTTAGTTGTTAAAAGCTTGTTAGTACATTCGCCAGAACACTTAGAAGCAATTATGGTGCGTACAGATGCATGTAGATCAAAAAACACTCATAAGTTGAGCTAATTAAATTCATTATAAATTTAAATTATATATATATAGTGTTTCTTAGGGGTTTTTTTGTGTCAGTGCTTCAGGATAATTCATAATGTGTTCTCACAAGATTTTTCTGTGGTCTGAGTATCAGCAAGTTATTTCTACCTCTGACCATATGAGTAAAAAAAAGAATAAAAACTCTTAAGAAAACACATGTTGAATTGATGGCACGGCTGCAGTGCTGTGACACAACTTCTTTTTTTTGTAGTGACACATTCAGACAATGGTTCTCAACCTGGGAAACTTACTACAAGTTATGTAAAGTAAAAAAAAGGCCATTTTTTATAACGACAAAAATAAATTATTTACAGTGGGTATTGAAAGTATTCAGACCCTTTGCTGTGACACTCATATGTTTAACTCAGGTGCTGTCCATTTCTTCTGATCATCCTTGAGATGGTTCTACTCCTTCATTTGAGTCCAGCTGTGTTTGATTATACTGAAAGCCACACACCTGTCTATATAAGACCTTACAGAGGTCAAAGGAACTGCCTGAAGAGCTCAGAGACAGAATTGTGGCAAAGCACAGATCTGACCAAGGTTACAAAAAGATTTCTTCTGCAAATAAGGTTCCTAAGAGCACAGTGGCCTCCATAATCCTTAAATTGAGAGGGAGAAAGTTGTAGAAAGTCAACCATCACAGCAGTCCTCCACCAGTCGGGCCTTTATGGCAGAGTGGTCCGACGGAAGCCTTTCCTCAGTGTAAGACACATGAAAGCCTGCATAGAGTTTGCTAAAAAACAATTGGAGGACTCCAAGATGGTGAGAAATAAGATTGTCAGGTCTGATGAGACCAAGACTTAATTGTAAGTGTTCTGTGTGGAGAAAACCAGGCACTGCTCATCAGCTGTCCAATACAGTCCCAACAGTGAAGCATGGTGGTGGCAGCATCATGCTGTGGGGGTGTTTTTCAGCTGCAGGGACAGGAAGAGGGAAAGATGAATGTGGCCAAGTACATTCTGGACCAAAAACTTCTCCAAAGCGCTCAGGACCTCAGACTGGGCCGAAGATTTACCTTCCAACAAGGCAATGACTCTAAGCTCACAGCTAAAATAACCAAGGAGTGGCTTCACAACAACTCTGTGACTGTTCTTGAATGATCCAGCCAGAGCCCTGACTTAAACCCAATTGGGCATCTCTGCAGAGACCAGAAAATGTCTGTCCACCAACGTTTACCATCCAATCTGACAGAACTGGAGAGGATCTGCAAGGAGGAATGGCAGAGTATCCCCAAATCCAGGAGTGAAAAACTTGTTGCATCTTTGCCAAAAAAACATGCCTGTATTCGATCAAAAGTGTGCTTCTACTAAATACTGAGCACTGAATACTTCTGACTATGTGATATTTCAGTTTTTCTTTTTTAATAAATCTGCAAAAAATCTACAATTCTGTGATTTTCTGTCAACATGGGGCATTTTAGCAATTGGCTGCAATATAACAAAGAATGAAAAGGGGGTCTGAATACTTTCCGGAACCACTGTATATGTAAGGAATAATTGACGACGGCTGTTGAATTATTAGAAAAATTTGTGCATTAGCCCGGAGTCAATTATTCCATTTATACTATGGTTGCCATACCTCAAGACATCAATCAGATAATATTTCAAAGGTATTTGTCTGTTTTTTGTACTTAAAACACTATTTGTGAGTAGGATTATTTCTTCTGCATCTCACCCAATGGTGTTAATTCCAAAACGTCATCTCAGACCTAGTAACGGAGACTTTTGCCATTGAAAGCAGACAAATGCAGTTAATAACTAAGTTGTGCATGTGTGTGAGGGAGAGAGAGAGAGAGCGTGTGAATTACCTTCGACTCAGAGTCTGTGTCTCTCAAGTGTTTGACTAATATTGAAACTTTACGTTCCTTTTTCTTTACTAACAGCGCTATTGTTAGCTCGCTTTATGAGAGGTTAAGTTGATTTCACATTGATGTTACAGATTAACTGGTCAGTGCTTACATCATTAGTGTGTATGTGTGTGCGTCTTTGAGGAAGAGAGAGTGTGGGAGAGATAGAGTATATGATTTCTGGCCAGTGTCGTCATGGGTTTTGGTTATTTGCTGTTATGTGTACATGTTTAAATGGTTGTAAGACCTTAGAAATAATAGAAACCATTTGGTAAAGTGATATGAAACTGTGATGTGGTCAAAGAGCTGCCTGGAACTAATAGTGCCCTGAAAATAATAGCACACCTTAGAACGTTCGTCTGCCAATCAGATTCAAGCATTCAATGACCCAGTAGTATAAATATTTACATTTTTTAATTCTGGGTTAAATGTGGACCAGCAATTGGGTTGTTTTGACCCAGCATTTGGGTTAAATGTTTAACCCTGCCTTCTGGATAGTAACCCAGCGTTTTTTATAGTGCAGTTATAGTGAGAACTAAATTATTTTGCTGGGTATTAAATCATTGTAACGTGTTATTTTGGCAGTGAGGGTCAAAAGGGTTGCGAACCACTAAAACAAGAACAAATTCAGAGTTGTTCTCTTAACTCTCCAATAGGTGGCGACAACAGGGAATCTGTCCAGCCAGTAGACATTTACAGCAGGACTTTTTATTCTTGTGCAGCTCACAATGTCTCGTATTCACAGGCATGACTGATGGTTTATGCACACGTGTGCATTTACACACTCTCCACAGCTGGGAATAAAACTGTGTTATTCTCCGGTTCCGCTGTTTGCGAAACAATAACCCCTCTCCAAACGTGTGAGTATGTGGAGGCTGGACGTGTATCAACAACTCCAGCTGGAAGGAGCAAGTGAATGAGACGGAAAAGGAGAGAGAAACAAAGAGAGGGAGAGGAAGAGGTCATCTGTTTCCCCTCTCTTTGTTACACACCTGTAGAGAACAAACAGTCATGAAGCGGTTTCTCAGTCCTATGGGAAAACAGGGAAAGAAACTTTTCGTAGTTCACTTCCATTCTCGTTACAATTTAGCTCTCATTCGCAAAATACCTTCCCAGAATAAAGGAGCAGACGATATGAGGTTTTAATTCTTGATATTAGCAGAAAAGAGGGGAGAGAGAGAGAGGAAAGGAGGAAGGTGGATACGCATCGCTTCCTGATGTGTTTATACTTCTCACACACTTTTCTTCCTGTTCTGGCTTTATTAAGACTTCCTCTTTCACTGGGGCTATTTTCAGGCCTCTTGTTGTCCTGCCAAGACGTACATCCACATGTGTTTGAAAGAATACTGACTCAGAGATTATAAAGCTAGACGCTGATATAAAAGAAATCGGGTGGTCTGAAGAGGGATTTCGAATTTCTGCATCAAACTAAAATGGAGGCAATTGAGGAATTGATTTGAAAACAAGTCGTAGGTTGTTGCAAGCCAACTCACATTCTTATATTTAAAATGCATTCACTCATTTGAGCAGTTTCAGTATGACAGTGTATCTTTAGCATGACATTTGTATTGCCAACGCAGTCAAAGTTTAGCTGCAGATAATAGAGTATCTATTGTAGAGTAGAGTAGAGTATCCAGAGTAAAAAATTGTATTATATAAAAGAATCATAAAAATAATCATTAAGCAGTGTAATCGCTTAACTAGCTGACTGTACGTTTGGTTGGGGAGAGAAAGATCCATGCATTTTTATTTATGGCAACTTTTTATTTTTGTATTTATTTGTTTGGTCTGTCTCTCTTTTCACCGAGGACATTCCCATAACGTGACACAACCATGTCTTCCTGTGATTCTCACACTTGATCCATACTATCTCTTTTCCTGTTTATCATAATCAGTCTGAACTAACATTTAGTCATCAGCTAATGTCTGTCGTCTGCAGTTTTATTTAGGAGAACTTAAGGGAGAACTAGAATCTTTAAAAAAACTATATATATATATATATAAATGAGCTAGCAATGAAGAATAATTTTGAGACCTTTGTTGTCTAATACTTATTTACAAGTTGTATCTGATAATATTACTACATTTTAATATTAATTAATAATAGTAATTATTATTTAATCACAAAGAAAGGCATTTTATTAGTGAAATATGCATAATATTGGATCTGCAAATTCACATTGCATTTTCCAAAAGCAAAATATTAATTCTTACACTTTAAAAAAATAAAATACAAATATAATTTCATATTACTGAATCAACCCAAATACATGAATAAAATTATTTTTCTCAGTTAAATCAAGTAGAAATTATGAAAAAATTAGTTCTTACATTTTTTTTTACACTTTATAAAATGCTTCATTCAGAAAAATCGAAATAAACAATGTGCATCCTGCCATAACCACAGTATTTATATGGTGGCTATTTCTCCTATAAAGCTTGATGTTTGTCTGCTTTTATATTACACACATTTTAATAAACAGTTAACAAACTCCTTTTACCACAAATGTTCAGTAAAATAAAATGCCTCTGTGGGGAAGGGGAAAGGACTCAAGATTTCCTTTTGGGAGATCTCCGTCGCATTTTGTCCTTTATCCAAAATTGGTGACCCTTGACCTGAGCATTTGACGCTGGATGTATTGGTCAAAGTTTCAAAGACTTTCTTTTCCAAACCGTGTGCTGAGTTTCATGATTGCAGACAGTTGTTTGTGTTCAACCATTTTCTGCATCGTTTAAGGGGACACATTCTTTATTCAAGAACATTTGCGGCAAACCCCAACAAATGAAAGCATGACCCACTAAACCTACTTTATGTGGCACACAGCTGAAATCATATATTTTTCGCCCTTTCTCTCTGGGTTTGTGGACCGCTCCTCTCTGATGGAGGGGCCGTGTCCCTTTGCACCCAACTGCTCTCCCACTGAACAGACACTAATTACTGCCCTACATGTTTGTATGTCTGCAGGATCTTCAGACGACAAAACAAAAAACCACAACAAACATTTTCCACTGTTTTTACAAAGCTCTGATGTTATTTATAGGGCTGTTTATTAGTCACTATGAGACAGAGAGAGACAGAAAGAACGCAGCATAAACTGACAGAGTTTGAAAATGATGTACATGTGGAAATAATCATTTTTAGATTCTTGTTTTTGGTGTCATTGGTAGACAGACAAATCTTCGTCATCTGCCAGTGTGATATTCTGTAAGTTTACTTCCTTTGTTCGCATGTGTGGCTCTGGCTCATTTGCTCATTTTAAAGTCTCAAGGTAGCTTAGAGCCTGTCATCAAACACTTTTGTTTCGAGTGGAAACAGTGGAAGGAAGCAGTTTGCGCAGGGAAGAATGGGCAATAGTGACACATTGCAACAATGGAACGGTAACGTTTCATGGTAAAACTTTAATTTAGGGGGCAATTCTCACTATTAATTAGTTTTTCATTACCAAGCATATTACTAGTATATTGGCTTTTTATATTACTTAAAGTATAGTACAGTATTTATTCTGCATGACCATAATCTAAATCCATATTTAAATATCTAATTTACAACACTACTACCTTACAAGCTATTAATTAGTAGTAAATTAGGTCATAGTTTAGAGTTAGCTGATAGTGAAAATGATTTCCCATTCTAAAAAAATATAGGTCACATTAGTTAATGCATTAACTAACAATAACCGATACATTTGTTACAATATTTGTTCTTCTTTGATAAAATTAAAATATATGGAGCAGCATGACACAACATTAACAGATATAAATTCAATATTAATAATGTATTACAAGGTTTCTGCAGGTCTTATGTTTTAAAAAGTCTTCCACAACATTAAGGCCTTATGAAGGATCTCAGTATACTCGTCTTGTTTTCCAGTATAAATAAATCAAGATGCATTTATGCGATGGAAAATGAAGATACAAAGTCTTGTTTTCTGGGAAATTTGTGTTGTTTATGCTTCAAACAAGAACAATTATTTGCCAGTGGGGTCAGAGGAGTCAACTTGTTTTTTCCTTTGAAAAGGCTATTTTTTGAACCTATTTGCAGATATTTGCATGTTCTTATGATAAACTCAATTCATTTCTTTGTGTCTCTTTCAATTTAGTTTTTTTCACCCTTGGTTTAAAAAAAGGTCTTAAAATATCTGCAGGAATACTATAATTAGTAAATGTTGAAACGTACATGAATTAAAATTAATAAATGCATTAAAAGTATTTTTCATTGTTACTTAATATGAATTAATGTAGTTAGTCACAACTTATCTCACTGCTGTGCATGGGACTTTACAATAAAGTGTGAAAGTTTTTCACACACCTTTCTGCATGCTAGATGTTTAAATTATTAACACTTTTTAATTCTAATTCTAGCCCATTGCCACATTTGCTTGTTTTCCTTGCATTCCATATTTGGGACTTAATACAGCAATTTATAAACTTGATGTAAGGGGCTAATTTAAGCATTTAAAGCTGAAGGAAACACAACTGCAGTGCTTATCATTAACAAGATGTTATCATTCTTGGTGTAAACTGATCTTAATTATTTTAACAGTATCTAGTGTCTTTGACTATGAATTTTTACAATTTGTTAATACAAAGTAAAAAAAAAAAATTCTGAATATGTCTCTTTAGAGGTGGAGTGTTCAGAAAATAGTAACTGTTTTCAAACAGGTTTGCCATTGGTTGGACAAACAGATAGTCCCGTCCCTAAACTTATGACGTTAGTTGAGTCACTCATTGTAGCTTTGGATGTACAAATAAACACATCAATGTTTTTAAAAAGTCCAGTGGAGTCATTGTTTACTGTTTTTGGTGGACTCATCCTCCTAGTGGTTTATTAACCTGGAATAGGAGAAAGTATTTTAGCATCCAGAAATGCCACACACCACCTTTAAAAATTTGCTTTAATATATATATATATAACTTTTTTTTTTGGTTGTCTGCTTTAAAAAAACACATTTATGTTTGTATATCATGAGTTTATGTCAGGTATCATGTTTGTTATTCCCAAAACAAGCGTCTGCATCCCCACAGACTGAAATCGGAATGGACCACTTATTTAACATTCCCCAAATTTATTAATCTTGCACTGACATGTTTCCACATTCCCGGAAACATGGATTACTCATCAGTGAGCACTCATGCCGGACCCTGGGTGGCTCCTTTCCCTCCAAACGAACAAACATGTGACCACAAACACAAGTGTAGACCAAACATCAGATGAGCTGGAAAACGTCAGTGTTTACATTGTCAGAGAGAGCAATGACGCTCTGGAACTGTTTACTGATGATGTTGAAAAACATGTAATTAATCAGCGCTGCATCGCTCCGTGCTTGTTATTATTTGTTGAAACGTGCCCACTACAGCATACTGTTAATCAAGGACCCTGTCGCTCTCGGGGAGCTCGACGGAAGTTGGATTGGCCAACAGGATTTATGTGTAGGCCGCGAGGTTGCAGCCGTTCCAGGGAATCTTATCGCATTGGAAGACATTGCGTTAGTCCCTTTCCTTTGTCCTTTTCTGGTCAATGTTTAGTGGCTTCAAGGAACAGCAACTGATGTAACTGCAAAAGTGTTCTACAAAAACACAAACAGCAAGAAAAAAACTAAACAAAAAACTGGGGGGGAGGGGGTCGAACTTGATTTAATCAATCAAACTGTTAAATTCGTCACAAGTCACAATCCATGTACCACTAAAACCTGTTTTACTATAAGGGGCCTAATTGGGCCGAATTGTTTTCTTTGCAGAACCGTTCCATTCCGTGCCAATCCGAGCCGGCGTACAGTTCTGGTTTCATATATGTTACATTTCATATCTGTTTAGTTCTGTTTATACTCTGTGTTTATGTATTATGTTCTTAGTTTCGTTTTCATGTCTTCCTGTTTTGGTTTCGTTTTTAAGTTCCTTCCTGTTTGCCCATATTTGGTTCTTCCTGTGTTAAAGTAATTATTAGTTGATTGTGTTCCACCTGTGTCTCCCCAGCTGTCCTCCCTTTAGTCGTTAGTCCTTTGTGTATAAATCCCCTTTCCTTTGAGTTGAGTTGATTTGTGGATCAATGTTTATGTTATGTTTGGAATATTGGATACTTCTCCGTGTTTACTTTATTATTAAAAAGACTTTGTGTTTATTTCAGCTCTACGACTCCTGAGCTCTCCTGAGCCTTGAATGCCACAGCGTAACAATAACGGATCTTTGTGGAACGCAAATCTAGTGCGTCAGTTGCTGCTGTGCAAATGTTTACTTATGATATGAGGTGTAAATAACCACCATTTTATGGAGGATGATCAGACATTTCTTTAGATTTTATTCCTAATTTGTGTTTACATTGCTTGAAATAGCGCACTAGCAATAAACATAAGATAGAATACGCCATAAACATGTTTGTCAACAAAATCGCAAAGTAGATTTTAAAACAAATCAACAAATGTATTTCCACTGCTTTAAAACAGATATTTAATGAAATGACATTTGGAAGTTAATTAAACATTAATGGTTAAATAATTTCCTGAACAGAGCATTCTGTGGATCACTTTTATGAGGCTGTCTGGAGTCGAGCATCTTCATCTGTCTTTATTTTGGTTAGGTTCACATTCCTCTGAAGTTGTTGCATGTTGTAAAAAAAAAAAAAAAAATGCTAAATATCTATTTTTGTCATTCGACAGGCAAGCAGTAATAATAGGTTATTATCTTCCAAAATGCAGATTCGTCATGCAACAACTTCTTGTGCAAAAGAGATTGGGAAAGGTTTGTTAGTTAGTAAATTTGACTTGATTTATTCATTTATTTAAAATATAAGATAACAGAATAAAATATATTAAAATAACAACCTGGTTTCTTAAAAATATGTAACTCTATGCACTTTTTGTGCAACACCGTTTTGATGTGCCTTAAACATAGGTTCAATATGTGAACCCTGGCAGAATTGTTACGTTGACATAGGTATTGCGGCAGTTCAGAATTAAAATATCCGAGGACTGTTGCTAAAAGTTGATGCTCTATCATGTTGGAAATATACCCTACACCAAATCCAACCATAAACCTACCAAATGAAGAACTACTATAAAAATAAATTTGTTGATATAACTAATTTCAATGTCTATTACACAGATCTGAACTGTTTTGTTCAAACCGTAGTTAAACAGGATTCGAACCAGAGTTCCTCGCCTTTCAAATACATGTCTGTACTTCCTGAGCTACTAAACAAACCCACCGTCTATGAAAACCCATTGATATGAAGCTGGATATAAAAATATATATATATATATCCCAGCATATTAATATTGTTTTGAAATCATAACATGATATTCTTCAAGTAATTGTACGAAAATTACACTTTATTAATCGAAATTTGTGTAAAGGAAGGTGTCAAGAGTTTTACTGCCTTTAGTGTTCATTTCTTTTGGAAACTACAGTGATATGTACTCGCTGGTACATATTTTGTGTCATGCTAAAAAGTACACCCAGGTACGTTGATGTTATGAGACCATGTAGTAAAATAGTAATAACTACATTATTTAAATATATTTTATATCTCTGCCCATGATTGTTTTATGTTATGTGGACTGATCACAGTTAATTACAACCCTTCTTTCTTTGTAAATTAAATAATTGAATGCACCATTTTACTGTCCTTTTACATTTGGCAGTTAGCAGTATATTTTAGGTCACCGTTGCTTATCCATAAATCCCTATTTGCTGTTATTCGGTAATACTATTTCTGGTTCGTGTTTACCTGGTATCTGTGACCATCTGGATATGTGCAGAAATTATACACAATTAGTGGTGTTTGCTAAGGCAAACATCACTATTACTGTTGCTCATACAGTGGGTTAGTGATTTGAACAAACTCCTCTAAGTAAAAAAACTTTGATGCGTAAGTTGTGTGCTACGAAAATGCATGACACATCAAATTGTGTGGCTTGTTGAGGAGAAATGTGCTATTACTTTAGGTTTTCACCTGGAAGACAATAAAATGGGCAAAATATTGGTTGTGATGCACCTTCAGGCCTACTATATGTATATTAGTTTGTGCTGGAGTGAATAGAGTGAATAAAAGTGCAATAAAAACCCCACAATTCTTAATAATTAACATATTTTCCAACATTATGGAAACATGCATGTAAACAGGAGTAAAGAAGTTTGATTGGATGAAAGTATCCAATACTTTGTATTGTTTTGTCATATGTATCTATAAACAATCTGTACTCTTTTTTTATGTTGCATTAATTTGAATGAAAAAAGAAAGAATGCAGAATGGTATATGCCGAAATATGTATTATCTCTATGTACGAGGGCTGTCCGGAATGTATCCAGCCATGTGATATGAAAATAGAGGTATTTATTAAAGGAGATACAAGAAACATTGCACATAGGACAATGACGGTTCAGTCATCTTTAAAGGGGCCAACTTCACTTTTAAAAATAAAGGTGTTTAAAAGGTTCTTTACAGCGATGCCATGCGAAAACCATCTTTACAGAACCATCTCTTTCTTAGCGTTTTATAATCTGAAAAACCATCTTTCATTACAAAGAAATTTTGTGAAACAGAAGTTCTTCAGATGTTAAAGATTTTTTATGGAACCATTTAGATAAAAAGGTACTTCTATGTCATCGTGAAACACCTTTATTTTTAAGAGTGTTGGAACTTCATACAGTTGTCTTTTTAGTGTTTAAAACACTCTGCAAAATGCTTTGTTGGAACCACCATCAGCTTTCCTAAATCTCACAGATAATATAAAATCTCTTCTTCTTGAAAGGTGATTTTAATTTTGGGAAAAGCCAGAGGTTTTTAGAAGAGAGGGTGACATTTGAAGTTGAACCTACATTAAGTCAAAACTGAATCCCAAAAAATGTCTGATGACACACGTTTTAATAAATATTGAAGCATGTGCCTGCATTTTGTATTTGATACATATAATTGGGATATATGTGCAGTGAGTGACTAAAACATTAGCAATTTCTTTGCACAATAATGATTCTACTACAACCAAAAAACAGATGGGAATTTCCTCAGAAATCCTGTCACAGACATCTGTGAGAGAACATATAGACACACAAAGCCTTTCCCAAGCTCATTGTGTTAAAAATGTCACTCCGTTTGTTTCCTGTAAGTGCATTATTATTTATTTCCGTTGCTTGCACCGGTTTAACATCTATAATTATAATTTAGTACCATTTTGCAGCACTTGGGGCATTATATACAGTTAAGCACGCAGTATGCGCTTGAAATGCACAAATATTACCTGACAAATTTCAAAAACATGTCGACGCCGACACTCAGACAGTTGCAACACAACAGGACTAATCCATCTTAAGACCGTGATTAACCTGAAACTGCAAAAAAGTGAAACAAAACAAAGTCTTAAACCAGTTTCATGCAAACAGTGTAAATCGTTTGCCAAACACATTGCCCACATTGAGAGTTGCTGGGTGTGTATTTGCTAAAGCCATATGCAGTGAACATTCTTACGGTGTCTGATATTGAAACGACAATGTAAATAGAAGTGTTTGCGAGGACAAGTCAAAAATGTGTTGAGGATAAATGAGAGATTACTAAATAATAACATTTATTCAGCGTTAGTTGAAAAAAAAAAGTATTGAAAGTATCTTGAAAGTAAGTATATTCTTTCTATTGTACAAAAGGATTCTGGTTTAAACCTGTTTTGTAAAAAAATAAATACATAAATAAAATTGTTGATTTTTTTTTAAAATAAAACCATTATGCATATTTAAAACATTTCAATAAATGTTTTCTTTCTTAGTTTTTGATCAAATAAATCTTTGTAAAATGTAGTTGCAGCACTAATGAAATCTACAGTCAAAGAGTCAACAAATAGTCTGGTTTTTAAGCATAGAATTAAAGCAATTTACGACTGACCTCCGCACAAAAATGCACAATTTAGATTCAACTACACCCTACTACAGAGGGCAACATCCAACGCATTTACATAAGAAAGGGCGAAGAGGGATTGGGGGTGTTTTGTCGGGAGCAGCCGAGACCTTTAATTTACCGGTGTAATACTTACGGGAGAGGCACATTAAAGGTCACTGTAATGACAGGAGAGACGCTAATAGACTATGAGAACAGGAATCCACAGATTGGTATGTGTCTGTATCAGGTGAGACTTTGTGGCACTCTGCATTGTCGACATGCTCTGAGTCACTGAACTAATTCACGCTCATAAACATGCTTTTAAAGAAGCAGCCTCGGGATGTCTTGCATTAGTCCGATAAAAGCATATCAATCAGTGCTATCTCTGACAAAATCAGTTCTCATCACTTTTTATTTGGCTTTGACTTTCAGGAAGCAACTTATGTGTGATTGTAGATGGAATGTCTGCAGGGCTATTTGAGAGTGAGTAGGTGCGCTGAAGAAAGCTGACATTCATTTAATAACAGGCTCTAACACAATTCCATTGAGCTTATACTGAGATGTCAACAGGTTAACAAAGGAAAAGCTAGTTGGGTAAGACACTTGACGTTGGTCTAGACATGTGAGCCCTCAGTGCACAGGAAGAGCACCTGACAAATAACAACAACATCCCGTGCAGACGCGGGAAACGAGTGGACAGTATCAAAACAGAAGAATGTGCAAATGAGTTTCTGTTTTTTGTGGTAGATGGACATGTGGAACACAACAAGCATGTGACCTAAGTGTTTCATAAACCTCAAATCTCACATAATGCAGAAATCTGACTCAAAGCAAGCTTTAAGATAATAAATGTAGCAATATAATCACATTCATAACCTTATAAATCAAGCAAATGCATGAGGGCAATCAGTATTTATCATAATAAAACTGCTTTATGAATATATGGGTAATTCTCTTGCATCCAAAATAAATGTTTTTATGTAGATAATATATACATGCATGCACAATTAAGAAAAATATGTGATTTTTACATTAAATATATTTATATATAATGTAAGTTAAATATAAATATGTTATCAAATATAAATATGTTAAATATTTTCAAAATATATACAGTGTTTGTGTTTTTATGCATACATAATATATTATGTAAATGAAAACCTTTATTTCAGATGTGATTAAGTTTAGTAATCTACGTTTCTACTCAAACTAGTACAAAGGTGAAATGCAAAAAAAAAAAAAGATTTATTATTATTATTAAATAAATATGGGTTATGCAGTAGTAAGCAGTTCTTTGTTTATGATCGGGGTTTAGTTTGCTTGCGAAAGAGGCATGTCTTCAGATCTTAAATCTTAAACATTATGATATCTTAGCAGTTTGGGTGGAGTTTGGAAGCAGACAGGAAGTTTGTTCACCAGACAGGAACCGAGAGAGTGAAGGTTTTGAAAGGTGACTGTGCCTCATTGCCAAAGAGCAATCAAGTGCCTCTGATTCAAAATTTCATGTAGTGTGCAATGCACAAGAGCTTAAATGTTATTAAAATTTATAGTTCCAGCCTTTATTTAAATAAAGAACACATAATTAGATTTACTTAGAACAGGAAGCGAAGCAGTAGAGAGAGAGAGAGAGAGGGAGACTGGAAAGAACCAGAAGACAGATCTTAACTCTGCCTACAAGGCTTTCGGTTCTGACTCAAACATTGGTTTTAATCACTGAATGTTAGTTGTAGTTGGAAATATTTGCCAATGTGCAAATCAGTATTTATCACCATTACGTTTCAGGTTATATTTTGACTAACATAATACAATTTTGTTTTTAATGAAATAAAAAAAGAAATGCTTTTACTGTTAGAATTGGTAACGTCTAAGTTTACGTAGGTAACCCACGTTCCCTGAAGAAGGGAACGGAGACATTACATATGCAATAATTACAGCCAGATGTACCTTATCACAGCATGAGTATAAGAGGGCACGTCTGGAATGCACTTCAAGGTTTTCACTGAGGAGCCGAGTCGGTGTCAGCGCGACCCAGGGTCGTGGCAAGGGGATGTTTCGTCTCCGTTTGGGTACCTACGTAACCATAGACGTTCCCCTTCAGTCGAGTCACTCCGACGTTACATATGGGAACAGACCCGTGGAAAGGGCCACAACCCTTTGGCTGCATTACGCAGAGACCCCTGTGTCGACTAGCAAGCACGTCGGCAGGAGAGTCTGCATGTAACCTTCCCAATGCCCTTGGGGGATTAACCCGACGCGCAGCTCTGAGGAACCTCACGATGAGTTGGTGCTTACCTAGGGATTCACTCTACACTGCATCATGGTATGCTGCTATGGACAACATTTACTTTAAGAGTTAAAGGAGACAGCCTGCACTCCAACTTTTCTTGTAGGAAGGAAAGCACAACTGCAATCGGACATCTCTGTGGGTCCTCATTGCGAGAGGAGTACCAGTCAACAAACAGAACCCATCTCAGAGCATAGGCCTGCCTTGTCGGGAGGGCTCTAGACAGAGAGATGGTATTAATCACGGCTGCTGGCAAGCTGGAGAGGTCTGCCGCGTCCCGTCGAGGAGCCAGGCAGGTTCCAAAGGTCGGGTGCCAAATCGTGCCCATCCCCTGAGAGAGAAGGTTTCTCCTCAAAGGGATTTTCCAGGGAGGGGCTCCCGCAAGGAGCACTAGGTTGGCAAACCAGGTCCGGGAGGGCCAGTATGGTGCAACCAGCAGGACCTGCTCCTTGTCCTCCCTGATCTTGGACAGGGTCTGTGCAATGAGGCTCACTGGGGGAAAGGCGTACTTGGGCCCCCGAGGCTAGCTGTGGGCCAGTGCATCCCTGCCGAGGGGCGCCTCGTCGAGGGAGTAATACAGCTGGCAATGGGAGAACTTGGGGGAGGCAAAGAGGTCTATCTCTGCCTCGCCGAAGTTGCTCCAGATCAGCTGGACTACCTGTGGGTGGAATCATCATTCTACAGGGTGGGTGGACTGCCGTGAGAGCTGGTGGGCTGTTGAGTGTCCGTGGAATATGAACGGCACACAGCGATTTCAGCTGCTTGTGACTCCACAGCAGCAGATGGCGGGTAAGTTGTGACATGCGGCAGGAGTGTAGACCACCCTGATGGTTGATGTACACAACGGCTGCAGTGTTGTCCGTGCGGACCAGCACATGTCTGTGGCACAGCATCAAAAGCAACGCAGGGCCAAAAACACGGCTAACAACTCAAGGCAATTGATATGCCAAAGCATCAAAGGGACTCGATTGTGAAACCAACGCTGAAGATCCTCTGCACTGGACAGAGTTTGCGCTTCTCTCAGTTGACCTGAAGGCCCAGATGGCTGAGGTGCTGTAGCAGCAGGTCCCTGTACTCGCACAACAACTCTCGCGAGTGAGCTATTATCAGCCAGTCGTTGAGGTTCTTGAGGATGTGGATGCCCATCTGCCATAAGGGAGACAGGGATCCCTCCGCGAGCTTCGAAAGACTCAGGGAAACAGGGACAGGCCAAATGGGAGAACCTTGTACTGATACACTCGATGCTCGAAAACTGCAGTAGGGGTCTGTCAGTACGCGTCCTTCAGGTCTATGGCTGCGATCCAATCCTGATGCCGAATGCATGTTAGTATGTGCTTTGGAGAGAGCATCTTGAATGGCAGCCTGAGAAGGAACCGGTTCAGGGCTCGGAGGTCCAGGATAGGTCTCAGCCCACTGGTAGGACTAGAGTAGGACTGCAACCTCCGCGCTGAGGACAGCGGCATCTGTGTCCGAACGGACAGGTCTGGCGAACTGAATCGCATAGCCGAGGCGTACCATCCGTATCAACCACCACGGCGGATTGGGAAGCTGTAATCAAGCCTCCAACCGGTTCACACTGGCAGCGGAACAACCTTTACGGCTCGTTGTACCGCATTGAGGCAGGACCTCAATGTAGCAATGGTCATGTGCCTGCAGTGAGTGCATGAGTCATCCACGCTCGTGTCTGTCTGAGGAGGTGAGGAAACTTCCACACCCAGATGCGCACAGTTGGATAGACATCCCGAGGAACGCCTTACCAACTGTGAGAAATTGCTCTTTTGTGCACGCCAATTCATTGACTTTTTCTTAAAGACTTGAAGATGATTGGTCTCTCATTTGAGTTCCCATATGTAACGTTGGAGTGACTCGACTGAAGGGGAACACTCTATTATAAGGTCCAATTCTCACTGTTAACTAACAATTGACTGTGACTCAGTAAGCTCATAGTTTGCTGGCTATCATTATTTAAGGTATTAGTAAAATTTAAAAATGGGGTGAATTAATTAAGAAATCTTTAGTTAACTTTAGTTAAAGTACTTAATGAATTTTAAATTCAGTTTTAATTTTTTGTTTACAGTTAAAATATATTGGTCTCTTCAAGTAGTTCATCTCTGTTTTGGGAAAACATCATATAGCTATCAGCGTTTTACAGAAAAATATTGTTCTTGGCACAAAGTTCAAGGGTTCAGACTATATATGTGGTGTGGTTATAATGTTATTTATTCATTTTTGCACAGATCTTGGAACGGTTTGAATGCAATTTTTTAGTTCAAATGTGAAATTATTACAAGGCAAACAGAAACATAGTGGTACTACGAGAATTTATTTCCTGATACAAAAGGCTCCATGAGTAATCTTTGCAAGATATCAAGATAAAAAAATAGAATTATTAAATTAATCTTTAATATATAAATAATGCGGGAAATTCTCTTATATTCTCATATATTCTATATAGTCATATATTCTCCAAAGCTCTGTAATGTTAATATGAGTGACCTGCAGAGCCAACACAGTCTCACGACCAATTTGTACAAATTTTAAGAGGTGACTAATTCTTACAAATTCGTAAGATTTTGTATGATTTGTCTAAAACACCAGTGACGGGTAAGTTTAGGAGCGGTACAATACGTATGAATTTGTAATTCGAACAAATTCATAGGAACAGGCAACGCACGATTTAGCAAAACTAAAGATCATACGAATTTGTATGAATTAGCCACCTTGTGAAATGAACTGCCATGAGATTGGACTGGCAGAGCAAATCTTTACTTGAGAATAATACAGAAAGTCCTTTGAACAAAATGGAAAGGACTGATAAACCTCTGACCTCACACACACAACCTGAAAGAAAACACACACACACAATCTCTTTCCGAGAACAGCGCCAGACACCAAGAGTTGACACTCTCATGTGGCGTGTGTGATATCAGACTCATCATCAGTGTCTAGCGTGTCTGTGTTTGGCTGTAGCATGAATGAAGTAAGCTGAGGTAAATTATATTTTGTCTCTGTGCGTTGTCTTTTGATTGTGGGGTCTTTGATGTGGACGGAAGTGTTTTGGACACAGAAGACGAGGGGGGGAGAGACGACGTGTGACAACACTGGCAATTTAGACTACAGGTGTGCCCAGCACACTCGGGAAAGACAGCAACTTCAAAAACACCTCTTCCTCTTAGGATGAAAGAGGGCTTCATTCTAATTGTACAGCAAAGAGAAGACAAAACAAATAAAGGAAAGATAACTTTCTAGTGGCTGTTTTATACAGCTTGTCCAAATAACCACAACAGAGCTTCACAAAAACTACACCTATATGAGCAAAAGACTCTTTGCTTTTCCTCTGATGCAGATCTTTTTTGAAAAAAAACATGAATATGCTGAATAACAAGCTGTCAAGAAATCTGTAGTTTATTTGCAAGAACAGATAAAAAAAATCTATTTTCAAAAATCATGTTTTTTTTATTATGTTATCATATATTGTGTTAGCTAGCTGTATTTTTAGTCATTTTTTAATGTAATCAATCTACAGTTTGAAAAATCATGATTTTTAAGAATGGTTAAAAACTAATTATCTGTAAAGAAACTATTTAGTTTTATGAAATTAATTTTCTAAAATTAATGTAAAAATTTTGGCCCATTATACACCACCAATATTTTGTTCACCATTTTATGTTTAACCAAAAATAAATAAATACAAAATCATGTATTCCATTATACACGAGTCACTGAAATTACAAATTACATTGCTATTTATGTGCTTAGCTGTGGTCTGCTCATACATCAGTGTTTTATTTACTTGTAAAGCCATTTTTAATACCGTAAATACAGTCTATTAATTATATTAATGTTTCTGGCATTTTATATTTCAACATAATCCCTTTTGGTCATTGTTGGTGACTGACAGCTGACAGTTACAGTAGAACCTCTGCCTGGTCATGTTATAAACCACATCTGCTTTCATACTGAGAAATCAAAAAATAAGTTCTGTAGTACAATCAAAGAAGGCAGTTATAAATTAAGAGACTGGGCTGTTGTTATATACCAAAATATTTGTACTAAAATTTGTAATAAGAAAGTACTGCCAAAATATTCCCTCCCTGTTTTGCAGCTGTTAAGACCGTAGGTTTATAAAGTTACGCCACCTAGATCAACAGCAGTACCTAATATCTGCACCCAGACGTCAAAACACATATTTGCTTCATTCATTTATTATATGAATCATTTGAAGAAAACAATGCAAACAGTCAGTTGAGCAAGAGGCCAGACAGATGTGTGTGGCATGTGGAAACACTGCCACATGGTTTATGAAATAAATCAACTTGTTCGTCTTGCTTTAGTTCTGAGGTTGTTACGAAGACAAAATTGATAGAAATGTCTTTTTACATTTTTATAAAGTATAGAATAAATAAAAGGACAAATAATTAATTCATTACTGGACTGAAATGTTGAGGCTTTTTTTGATGGTTGTGTTATCCAAAAAATAAGAATAACCTTCATTCAGACAAATATTTTGTATTAAATAATGACCTAAATGGTTGACACCCCTCGTAGGAAAAAAAAAAAATATTTTGTAAAAGTTGCCAATCAATTTAACACTCACTATAACAGTTCAAAATGCAGGGAGTATTTTACTTGAGAAAGTATGTACATGTCATATTGTAGAAATGGATTTAGAACTATAAACTATGACTTTCCCTTCAATAAATTCTTTATTTGCTGCTTATCAATAGTTAATAAGGTAGTTGTTAAGTTTGGGATTAGGGATGTAGAATAAGGTAATGTATAGTAAGGCATTAATATGTGCTGAATTAGCATTAATAAATGGCTAATATTCTAGTAATATGCATGCTAATAAGCAACTAATGGGTGTAACCGTAAAATTAAACGTTACTGAAATTGCTTTTAAAAATGTGCGCTTTATAGCCTTCATATTACATACAGCCAACAAGCATTTCACTTTTAGTTGAATTTCACAAGAGTTTCTGTCTGATAACGTGAATGGATGATTGCTTGATGAACAGATATGACAGCTTTTTGATGTTGCTTTCCAGCTTCTTCAAAAGTGCTTATACTTCAGACGTGTAGAATTTACATGGTGCATGTCAGGGCAAAACAATGTAAACAATACCAAATATGTTAATTCACGTCCTTGCATTCTATCACCCAGAAATGATGCTAAACTAAAACAACACATCAAAACCGATGGCTTTTATAACTCACAAAAGACAACAAATTAAGATAAAAGAGCATAAATTAGTGTGTCCGTACCGTAATATTCAGGTTTTATACGCTGTACTGGAAATGATGATAATGCAAAGCAGTAAAATGAGACGTCCCATCCCCCCCATAAATCCCCAAGTCAACTGACCCTTTATCAGATCCATGATGTCTTTCTGACTCACGGCTTAGACTGGAAATAGTTTTGGGGAGCGGAACCAAATAGTCCGGTAACATGTTTTGGGACTTTCCAGCATTCTCATTTTTTCATTCAGGATAGATTGATCCACCAACGAACAAAGATATGGCCAAACACAACAACAAAATAATTATTTTATGAAAAGCAGTTTAATGTCAAATTTAGGTTTTTGGGTTCCTTTTTAGTAGGTGGCCTTAACTACTGTGTGCAAACATTTAAAATAATCATTTTGTACAATGCACTTATTGTGTACGCACAAGTTTTTATTGTACTTATATATATATATATATATATATATACATATTTGAAATACCTATATGTAATTTTATCTGTAATACATTTTTGTAATTATTCATAATTATACCACTGACCCATCTCTTACACTTTAACCCACCCTTAACCCTACCCATACAACGAAACTTGTCCCTAACCTTACCCTTATCCCACATGAATAGCAGCAAAATTGTTTTATAATACAATTTGAGCAACAAAACTATTTTGTACTCATTTTCCCATTAAGCCACCTAATTAGTGACCAGTTTTTGTCTGTATTTTCTTCTGACAAAGATCAGTTGTCCAGAGTAAGACTTCAGATGATAAATTTCCACTCACCGGAAGCTTCAATCTGATTGTCTGGTTTATTTCCGGGAGTCAGAGTGCACATGTTTTTACCAGCCCATCAGGAAACAAAGTCTTATTGTTTATAAGGTCAATTTTAGAAAAAAAACTATAGTGTAGTTGTTGCATGGATTTGATGAAGTTCTCAATAAAAGAGCTCAATAAAACTAGTCCATCGATTTCAGATTAACTCAATGCCAAATAAAAAAAAAAACACAAAGAATTGTGCCTGTTTTTTTCACATGTGTGCCAGGCAGTACGTAGACTGCATTTTACACGATCAAATAACTTCCGTCTATTGAATTTCTCTATAATTTATGTAACATATTTCTGAAGAACAATCGTGTTACATCATTGCAAGTCTTTCGCTGTCGCCTGGAGCATTGCACAAGTGAATGTCGTCCAACTCGAGCATTGCAGAAGTGGATATCTTCCAATTACTGTCCAATTATCGTCTATTACACACGGGTCATAAAGTTGTGGTTTTCTACCTGCATGCCGCAGCTCATCAAAGATTTACAAATCTTTCAAAAGCTAATCAAGCAATGCAGCTTAGCATTTTGCAGATCGAGTGACATCGTTAATTTGTCTCTGTGTGTTTGAGCTGTAAGAGACACAGCCCACCGCAGGTCAGGATGACAGGGTTCCTACACTGCTTTCCATTTCCCACATCAGTTAAGAGGCAAGTGTGGTTTTCTCAGATGCCAACCAGCCTTTAATCAAGGGTGTTTCTTTCATTTACGTGCCCCACCACCCCACTAATACGCACACAGGCTTTCTCAACACTATATTTCCTCTAGATTTCCTTCCCTACCTGTTGCCTTCCCCCTTCCTCCCTCCCAAACCTGGTTCTGGGTGGTCTGGGCTCCTGATTCTTGGCAGCGAGGTTCTGGGGGTAGTTACAGGACTTCCTCCTCTGCCTCTTAGCTTCCTGTGGCATTACGCTTCAAAAGACCTCACAACACCCACACACGAGATGCACACAAGGGATGTTTCTTCCGTCAACGTTTGGGGTTAACCGCCACTCCTCAATGCACCCCGTCCCCTGTGAATCTGTGGGCCGCCGCTCTAACCCTGTACACACAGTGGTCACAGGACAGCCTGTAACCAAACACACATGCAGCCACTGCCTCTAACATTAATGTTTTATTTCATGTCGTGTCCCTTTCTATTTGTGCTCCTGCACGGCAGTGACATTTACAAACTCTGATGACGGCCTATGGCAAAGGGAAAACACAAACTAGATCTCTTTAGCATCTCAGTTCTTTATTTTAAGAAACCTTGGTGAACGAAATCAGATTTTATAAAAAATCTTCTCTAGAGATCTCAACAACTGTGCAAGATACTAAAGTCTCAAATATGAACTTAAATTCTTGCTGTAGGCTATACAAATGTTGTGCCTCTTATAAGTTTAATATTCTACCAGTCAACATTTTGCAGTAATTTATTTTTTTTCAATGACGTTTTTAAGAGGTTTCTAATGCTCACTAAGGGCTAAAATATAGACCAAAAATATAGTGAAAACAGCAATACTGTAAAATATTATTACAGTTTGAAAGAGCTGTTTTCATGTTTCAGTGTATGTTGTAATGGTAAACAAACATGATTTGATACAACAGGGGAAAAACAAACATAACATTTATACAGTTTACATTTACATTTAAACAGTATTTTACTGAACAAATAGGACTTTAAAACAAATTCAGTTCAGTTAAATTCAGGGATAAAAATGTATGTCCTAGGATTACAGTTTGAGTCATTAAATTGAATGACTATTTACTTTTTAAATAAAATAATCAACACTCAACCTTGCATGCAAACATGTAAATTGCACTTTTAAATAAACTTCTAAATAATAAAACTTCTATTTGTTATTAAAATCTATTATTTTACACTGTGCCTATTAGAACTTCTTTCATAACAGATTTATTTAAACATACATTAAATGTTTAAGACATCACGGTAACACTTTAGAATAACGTTCTGTTGTAAGTCATTCATAAGTGATTAGTTAATGATGAAATGTTTATCTAGAAAACATTCACAAATGATTAATAAGGGATTATTATGTTAAGTTAATTAATTTACAAGTATTTTACAAGTTGTGATATGTTGAAAAGCACAAAAAAAATGTTTTTTTTTATTTAATAAAGTGTGTAAATCCTTTGTCTCATTAGGACAGACGATTGTGTTCTGTGTGGAGTGTGTGGGATCTACTGATAATGTGAACTAGTTGTACCCTCAACTGAAGTTCACATGAGGTGCACAGTGCTGAAATACTCCATGTGTTTACCATCTTTTCCCAACATATTGTCTGTCCTAATGAGACAAAGGGTTTACACTTGTGAATGTTTTGTAGATGAATATTTCATTATTAACTGATCACTTATAAATGACTTATAAATGACTTACAAATAACTTACAACGGAACGTTATTCTAAAGTGTTACCGACATCACTAACAGGTAAAGTAAAATATAATGAATTTATATAGTCTAATATTTTGTGAAATTCTCTTTTCTAGAATCTAGAATTTATCTAGCGAACTAATGAGATGTGGACATTGACGACTTGCTCAAAGGTAAATGAAATGCTACATGACCATTCCACCCCTGCTATTTATTGATAATGTAAAGTCCATTTCCAGATAAAGTCAGTTCATTGATGATTTAGGGATGTCATCTTTCTAGTTCAGCTCTCTTCCAGTGGTGTGCCTGCAATCAGTCAAACATTGCAGACTAAGCCAAAAGCAACATTGACAATGAACCAAAACTCAGCAACAGAAATGGAGAAAAAACACTGGGAAAAAACGTCCAGATCAGTGCCGTATATACCATTGAGGACACCAAGGTCAAGTCCTCTGTATTTTTTCCCAAAATATATAATTAGTCAAAGCTGATATCCAGCAGTGATGATCAATGCCAAACACAGAACATCCATCCATCCAACATCCATCCACAGAACATCGTCCATGTCCGAATCCATATGTCGTCTGTATTTTCTCCCAATTAAATTCACATTCTCTGTCTAATCTCAAGTGAAATCTCCGCCTCTCTGTCTTTGCAGCCAGCGGCACTTGACGTCACGTTACGCTACATATTCAGAGAGTCGGGAAAAAATGACCTCGGTGTTTGGAAAATCCTGGCTACGCACCTGGTCTAGATGATACCATCTGGTTTAATTCCAGGCTGCTACACAAGTCAGATTGTGAAGAGGAATCTTCTTACACTGGCTGCTGAATTTTTTTTTTTTAAAGAAATAAATTACATTTTAAAGTATATTCAAATTTAAAAACTGTTTATTTATTTTCTAAAAATAAGAATACATTACAGTCTTCGTGAGCATAAGAAAAAAAAAGTTTGATTACTCAAAACTTTGACCACTAGTGTGTATCTTAAGACTATCTAAGAAAATTCTAGTTAATACTTAAAGCTGCAGTCCGTAACTTTTTTGTGTTCAAAATTGACAAAATGTAAATAATGAGCGAGTACACCATTTTCCAAACCATGTTTTTGACTTGTCCTGAATCAAACTGTATACCAATAAAAAGTGTATATATTAGGACTATATGTAGACTGGTTTGGGTAAACTGTAAAAAATGACTGTGATTTTAACAGTTAAAAAACAGAAAATGTTATGGTAAAAACCTGTTAAATGGTTAATAGTAAATTTCTGTAACATTTACAGTGAAAAAAAACTTAAACTGACATTTCCAGAAATCCCTGCAATGCATTTCATGTTTATGAGTCTCACCATGATGCTGTTTAGTGTTTGTGTGAATGACACTGAGCTCCTTCTATATATATATATATTCATATTTAAAAGCTGCTTATGATGGGCTCTGGTTCATCATGTGACTTTCTCATCACCACCTGCATTTGGTGCTTATCAGTGTATTGCAAACCTACAAAACCAGTGCTTTCAGTGCTTTAATAGGTTGGTATATTAACATTATGTCAGTAAATGAAATTACGGTATTTAGCTGTAAATCTGTTTACTTAGAACTGTAAAACCTAAAATGTTGTTACCATATTTTTTATGGTCGAATTCTGGCACCCACAGCTGCCATTTTTTTACAGTGTAGGTAAAGTTAAGTAGCCCAGTACCTGCATGATTTGTCATAAACATAAACAGAGAGAAGTAGCTCCGGCTACAATGTTCTTCCGCAAAGACGCACACAGTTTGGTTTATGAACTGCTAAAGCGCCAAAAGTTATGGACTGCAGCTTTAATCTGCATTAAACCCATGGGAGCTAATGTACACTAGAAATACATGCCACTTTGGCAGTCAATGAAATGAATAAAATTAGCTAATCATTTTTAACATGTCTTGGTTATGGTTTTGAGTCAATATGGCATTTGTGGCAATTGTGTCTTTGTGGCATTATGATGCATCACATGTGAGCTTTACACACAATCTGTATTCTGCTGCCTTTGAAAAATTCTTAACAAATAATTAAAACATAAAAAAAAAAAAGTTGTGGTAATGTTTTAGAACAGATTGTTCACCTATTGCCGTAATGTGCCTGCTAACTGTGCTGTTAGATGCAACTCATTGAGTCATAGTTTTCTATGAAAAAAACTTCTGCTTTTCTGCAAGCTGTGGGAAGGATTGAGGGGCTTGTGGGAAAAATAAAATAAAGACAAGCTATTTGAGGACCTGAAGTGATTGTGATGTCATAAGTCATCAGTATAGTTCCTTTTTTTTCACACGCACAGACTTTTAGTTAAAGTGTCCACACAGTACACAACACCATACTTTGAGTGTATAAATGGGTTTGACGTTAGAAATTCTTAATACTTAATTGCTTCATACTGTAAGTCCACATTACAAAGAATGCTCTCAATTGCATTGCTATGCCAGTATGTCTTTTTACAGTCTATCACTGTATCAGGCCTGAAAACACCCAGACCAAGCCTCACAATCATTACCAGGTTTAAATAAAATGTGAAGTGAAAGTCTGAGAAAGTGAATTTTGAGATTTGTCCAGGCATCACTCTGCAGAAAAGTAATTGCATTGTGGTTCGATTTGAGGAAGCGAGAGTCATTGTTTGTCATTGGAGATTTAACAAGGAAATGTTTTCTGCTGAATCCAGACTTTTGGAGATCAGTGGCGGTGGGGGGGGGCTTAACAGTTCAGAGGGGATGCTAAAAAAATGCTAATTAAATTTAGAGAAAGTAATGTAAAGTAACTTTTGCTATAGATTTTTTATATACAGCAGCTTCGAAAAAGGCACATTTTACTTTTTTCTGTGGTATTAAACTTCTCATATGCTGCTGTTATTAATATACTGATGAAAACTGCCAAATATGAGACTTACAATGTACTGAAATTTATGAACGAAGCCTAGAAAAAAGAGAAAGATGTTTGTTTTTCCTTTTCTCAATTTAATAAAAACTTTTTTTTTTACAATTCATAATTATAATAATTATATAATTATTATATAATAATCATAATTATTTCCACGCGGGCACGCAATCAGGTGCAACCTCCCTGCTGATTTGCACGTGATCATGTTAGCCAGATTTTGTCAGAAAATTTGCAATATTAAGAAGATTTAACATTTCCAATTAATATAGGCCTGTTACATTCTTATTCATTCATTCTTACACTTCTTATTTTTAGGACTATTTTAATAATTACTTTTATTAATGAAAAACAGGAAAATTATTGCCCCTCGTCATGCGTATTTTGACAAGACTAATACAACCTATACATTTTTTGTGTGTGTGTGTTGTAAATATTAAAGGAATTGTATCATGACAAGACCAATAAAATAAATAAGAAATACAATTTTCATAATTTTTTTTGATCTTAAGATACAAATTTAACTTAACATTTTGCTGTAAACAAATTCAAGATTCTTGATGAAACGAATAATAACAATAATAACAAATACAGTGTGTAGTAATATTTTGGGTAGGCTACACTTTTTGTTGTGAGCCCATCTCTCTTTCTTTGAGTAGCAGAGATTTAAATGTGAGCTTATTCTCATGTTTTTCCCTACAGGAACCACAAAATACATTTTAAAGGAATAAGTTAAAACAGTTAGCTATATAGCATTTTCAGAATATGTTAAAGTAGATTCATCTTTGGTTAATTGTCTCAGAGAAAATATGTGCAGTTAATGCAGCGTTATCCATCAGTTTTTTACATTCACTTTCTCTGACATTCACCATCTTGTGCAAAGTTTGCGCGTTGGTTGCTTGAGATGCTTGACCTTTCCCCATAATATCAATTGCTTATAAGCCACATATTAGGCACTTTTTAAGTTTTTTAATTTTTATTTTTCAGTGTTAATAATACAGAAAGTTGAATAACAGAAAAAAAAATTGGAAATCCTTGGGTGGGCTGTGCCAGGGCTAAGCAAGTTTCTGATGGGGCTATAGCTCGTCAAGTCCCACCTTAATGCCGGTGGGACTTGGCCTCTGCCATAAAGCCTCTCCTCAGTGCAAGACGCATGAAAGCCTGCATAGAGTTTGCTAAAAACACCCGAAGGACTCCAAGATGGTGAGAAATAAGATTCTCTGGTCTGATGAGACCAAGATAGAAC
>JAUMHI010000058.1:1126394-1212714 GCA_032359435.1 Enteromius unitaeniatus | reverse complement strand
TAAAAGCCTCAGGAATCTTTTGCAGGTGTTTAGAGTTAATTAGTTGATTCAGATGATTAGGTTAATAGCTCGTTTAGGGAACCTTTTCATGATATGCTAAATTTCATGAGCTGTATGCCAAAATCATCAATATTAAAACAATAAAAGGCTTGAAACTATTTTTTGTGCTAAAAAAAATAAATAAAATTACAATAAATTACATTACAATGGTAGATTTTAAGCATATCAACAAGTGAATTACCCACTAAAACAGATATCTGTTGGACATTATACAAGTTAAATTAACACAACAGCAGGCACACAAATATCCATTCATGTCATGCAATAGGCAAACAATAATAACCTTAGCTATTGTTCACCAAAATATAGATTCATCACACGACAACTTCTTATGCAAATGAGATTGGAAATATTAATTTAGATTTCAGTAAAATATCTTAAAACTACAACTACATTAACTACATTTTGTGCATATTTACTTTTGAGTTGAAAACATTATTAACAAACAAATATTTAGTAAAATTTTTCAGTCGTTATTGGGGCAAGGCCCACTATCTCCCACTATGCTCTAAATACTGATTAGTTGTATTTTAATTTTTTTTTTCATTTGCTTATCCTAGGTTTTACCCATTTGTCAGTAAGAATTTTTTACTCATTTAAAACGTTTGTTGACATCCGAACGTCTTTGACCCATATGCTTTTTAGAAATTAATTAACGAAGTGAGCTTACACTGAGATGTAATTATTGCAGAGCAGCAAAAACAGGATAATGCTCAGTCTAGCATTCGTTTTGCATATAAATGCAGCTGTGTAGTGTCTAAGCCCATATAAAAGGTGTTTATTGTGTTTCAGCTGGTTTTGAGAATGGCAAACTTGGCTTTATTGAAGATGCATGTAAACTGTCTTTAGGCAGTGTGAAAGAGAGGGCCAATAGATCCGTTCTGCATAAAGCGTTTGTATGAGTGTGGTTTGGTCATGTTTCATGCAAATGACTTGTGGGATACACTCCCTTATTGAGAATAATCCGGATTCATCAATATTTCAAACATTGTGTGTACTGCTCATCAAACCATGTTTTTTTCCATTGCTGTAGGGTTTAGGTTCTGTGGTCTTCACACCAGGTTATGCATCATATGTATTATTTATGACTAAGCTCATGACTGAATCATTCAGGTGCTGATTCAATCCTGTGCTGAGTTTTTGAGTCTGCTATTTAGCAACTGCCCTGTGAGGTGTCTGACGCTGTTGATGAATATGCAGAATTACAATGATATGTCTAAAAAAAAGGCAACGGAAATGTTACTAGAGGCAGTTTTCACAGATGGTGATTGGTATTGGGAAATCTCTGAAAGTTGGTTGATTGGCTGTTACCCAACACACCAGCAGCACACAAGGGAACTGAGAGATTGAGGTTACTGTCCACCAGAAGCCTTTCACAAACATACTGACATTCATCTGATCTGCCAGACATTATTTTCACAAACTCATGTGTGCTCTTGCAACATCCGAAACTAATTCACTGAGAACATGGAATTATGTTTCCGTAAATTGCACCAAGTGAAGTATGTCTGTCTGTCTGTCAACCCAAAAAATACTTTCATACCAACATACAGTATTTGGAATCTCTGTCTGTACTGTAAAACATGGTAACCTGTAATCATTAATGTACAGAGCTATTTCTATTTGATTTAACCCACCTAAATAGGTATTTTTAAGTATAAATTATTGATTTTGGGTGATTCAGTGATTTTAAATAATATTTTTGACATGGGGGAAAACAGTTATAGCTGTATACACTAGATACTAGTTACACTAGTTACAAGTTTACCACTAGTTTATTTTCTCAGTATATGTATGCAAATACACATTCAGCCTGTCACTTTTAAATATTAATAAAATGCAGTCTTTAAAATATATTTTATATTTTTGCATTATGCTAATGCAGTTATATCTATTTTTGTTAAACATTTTGTTTAACTGTAACCAATGTAGCAATATAAGTAATGGAGTAATAAGTTAAGAAGGTGGTTTTTCATTTTTACTTTTAAAAACACTGAAATTAATAAATAAAATGTTTTGTTTGTATGTGTGTGTTATAATTGTTAACAAACCGATCATTTGTTTTCATTACTTTAATTAAACATAAAATATATATAGAAATATATATATTAGGGCTGTATAAATGTTTTTGTTTACATAATATATGTGTGTATACAGTGTATATTTGCTATGTATATTTATATTGACACACAGTATTTTGTAAATATTTAAATGTGTCTCTGTATATATTCATATTAACATAATTTATATTACATATAGATACAATTTAAATGTATAAATATAACATATTTACCTTAAATATAAATGCATGTGTGTATGTATATACACATATTAAATATACACAGCACACACATGTAAACAAAACTTTTATTTTGGATGTAATTAATGGTATTTTAGTAACAACAACCTTTAAAAAATGAAAACAAAATAAAATTCTACATTTGAACAAAAGCAATACTAGTACATCAATAAAAAGCTGTGCATCCGCCCTTTCCCCTTGAGCTCTTTAATTATACACACAGCATTGGCTGGAGGTGCATGGGTTCCTGTGCTTGTGTTATCTGGACTGTATAGTGAGAGCGGCTGGGATGGTGTCTCCACTCACTGTTTAGTTTTTCTCCACCAATTCTCTTATTCAATTAGACTAGTGTTACTGAAAAAAGAGGAAAAGATAACAGTTATAGGGTTACTCATCGAGTTTAAATTTCCTTTATTAGTTTCTCAGCTCTAATTAAGCTTTGAGTCCTAAAGATGGCCAGTGAAACAGATATGGATGTCTAATAAGCTTACACTGTCTCCCTCTCAGTTTACAAGACTCTTTTTTTTCTTTTTCTTTTTTTAACAACGACCTGCCTTCAGTGTCAACTGAGAAGACGACACAATACGGATGAATATGGCAGCATTCCAGTGAAACCCTCTTCAGAAATCTTTCCACTCACTTTCCACCTAAACTGCTGGATATACGACAAAAATCGCAATCACTATTTTAGTGTTGTTTTTCGTATTTACAGCATAAACACCCATACATTTTATTACATGCATGCTTAATAAACATCCCTACAGGGTTACAAAAATAATCCCAGTAGATCTCAACTTCAGTTCTGCGAAGCTAGGAGAGTACTAGCTTACTTTTTTGCACAGAGAAAACTTTCTTCTTCTATTTGTCATCAAAAATATCTTAATTTGTGTTCTGAAGATGAATGAAGGTCTTAAGGGTTTGGAAAGGCATGAGGGTGAGCAATTAATAGCAGAATTTTCATTTTAAGTTTTGCTTATAAATCTTTTTTTGCTTATCCAATAAATTGAGACTGTATTATTAAGTATGTTTGTCGTGAATAAAGTTCCCTAGAGCCTGGGCCTCCAACATTTACAAACACAGCATGTCTGCTTGATTTTTGTTGGTGACAAAACATTTGCTCTGTGACTCTTACCTACAGTGTGTGTAACTATAGATGTCCGTTCTGGCAGCCAACACCTCACACCACGTACCACACATAAAAAATTAAAGGTTCTCACTTACACATAATAATGCCCAAATCGCTTTCTCATCAATAAATAGCCAAGATGAAAGGAGAGAGGAGACAAAGATAAAGGTGGTCTGTACCATTTAGATATAAATTGATAACCTTCTTACTGCATGATTCTAAAAGAATATAGCTGTTCTTTGAACAGAATAACACAAGTCTTCATGCTATTTCAAACACTGCCCTCAAGTACTGTGTGTATTTTGTCAAACCATATGCACTTCCGGGAGGGAACTGAAACTATAGGCAAATATTTAAAGAACATTGTGAAAGTATCCATTACCAAACCCTCCACCTCCACATTTAAATAAATCTCATAGATATGAAGGAAGACTTTTGATAAGTATGGGTACCTGCAACCTTGCCTAAATGCAAGCCATAAAAAAACAGTGGAATATGCTTGCAACAGGGTTATTAAGAAATGCTAGTGGTTACCACATAAATAATACCACACAACAAAACATCTGTTTAACTGTGCGTAGTTAGAGTAGCAAAATAAGTTTAGAATATATACGGTGTACCTTTTTGAAGACATTCAAAGAAAGTACAATTTCTCTTTCAAATAAATGCTGTTCTTATGAATTTTTGATTTATTAAAGCATATAAAGAAGAAGCAAATCTGCATATCGGAATGATTTCTGAAGACTGGAGCAGTGATGCTGAAAATTTTGCTTTGCATCACACAAATAAATTGCATTTTTAAAAATATATTAAAATAGAAAACTCTTATTTTAAATTGTAATACTATTTCAAACTTTTTGTGTTTTTTTTTGTGTTTATGTTTACAGACAATGCACTTTTGAATGGTGACTTAGATTAGACTCATAACTGATGTACCTCGTTCATGACCATATGTTCCTAGTTATGTTACTGGTGTTACACTTTGTTTAAAATACTTTAATATTTAGTCATTTTAGTGATTTGATTGGCACTGAACTGAATTGAGCTGGATAATGACACTACTGTCTTCTGCTTTATAGCTGAATTTAATATGCTCATAATTGATTAATTTTGCAGAATTGACACCATTTTAGACTCAAGCTGAATAATGACACTGCTGTCTTCAGGAGGACTGAACTTATTTCATAATGAACAAACTATATGCAGTAATCATCACTGAACTGACGAGAGCTGAATAAAGATGCTGTTGCCTTGATACAGCTGAAGATTTTGAACTTTTATTCTGTTACTTTCATGTTGAATACCGCAAAACTGCTTTGAAATGATCTGTTTTGTATAAAGCGCTATAAAAATAAAGGTGACTTTACTTGGTAGAGGCTAGCCTTATAATTAGGCCTCGCTCACGGTTCCTCAAAACCCATGAAGAAATCTGTGCGCTGTAAAAAATGTATAAAAATTGAGAACCACTATTTGTGCAGCGCCCATGCTTACTAGTTTGAGCAACTTTACAGAACATCCATACAACACAAATGTGCATATCTATAGCTTGTGGCACACGCTCATCACTCATTTTCCTTTTAGTCTTGTTTGTGTCCTATCTCTCCTTCCTTTCTTCTAACTTTATCTGCGGGTTGGACTATGAGTAACGACTCGCTGGCCGTCTGAAAGTTAGTCACCTCCACGACACCACTTCCCCTCGCTGGAGAAAAAGGGAAGCCTTTTCTTCCTCTGCCTAGGCTTCTCTTTTTGCTGCAGCCTAGACCCCAATAAACAATGCCTTCTCCAGAATTCATATTATGGGAGCCCTAGATCAAAGAGCGGAGTGTAACATGAGTCCATGGACAGCGGGTAAACAGGCACGCGCGCTCAATGCTGCTCTTTATGCTGGAGGAGAGAGAGAATGCATGATGGCGAGGAAGACTTCAAAGTGACACTCCTCTGTCTTCACTGGCCCATTAAAAGCGAGTTGCGGGGGAGGGGTGCTTGATTTCACATGAGATGTGTAAGGTGCCATCACAAAGATGCTTTTTAGCATATGCAGTGGGAATAGTGAGAGTCGGTGGGAGAGAGAGAGAGAGTGTGTGGGCTTGTCTTATTGCTGATGGTGCTGGTGCATTCTGGGAATGCTGCAAAGATCATTCACAAAGGAAATGTGGTGAGCGAGAGAGAGAGAACCATATGAGAAATAGAAAGAGAGTTAGAGATTGTGATGGAAAACCCCTAAATTACCCAGTCACAATAGGATGTTCGACCACGAAATAAATCAGGAGTGCGTTTCCCTTACGATGTTGGAAACCTGCTGCTTGGCCACTGTAGCATGATGCATTGTTAAAGACATGAAAGAAAGACTGTAAAAAATTGCATCAAATTTACGGTAAGAAAAGGTAACAGCATTTCATTAACTGATATAATGTTAATATACCAACCTATTAAAGTACTGAAATCTGTTTTGTAAATACACTGATAAGCACTAAATGCAGGTGGTGATGAGAAAGTCACATGATGAACCAGAGCCCATCACAAGCAGCTTTTAAATATAAACATATATAGAAGGAGCTCAGTTTCAATCACACAGACACTAAACACCATCATGATGACACTCATTAAACTGACATATGCAATAAACATTCATTTAACAGCATTACATGTAACATAAAACTCTAATAAACATTACTAATAAGAAAAAACTAAGAAGAAACAGTTATGTCAAAGAAAAAACATCAAAGTCAAACTAAATTTGAAATGCAATGCAGAGAACTCTGGAAATGTCAGTTTACGGTAAAATTTATATTTTTAAATCTGTTAAAATTGCATTTTTTATCAGTAGTAACACTTTAGTTTGGGGACAAATTTTCACTATTAAGTAACTATTAACTATTACGTTAAAATAGTAGTTAAGTTTAGATATGGGGTGAAAAGATCTAAAATATGGTCATGCAGAATAAGTCACTAATATGTGCTAAAGTATTAAAAACAGCCAATATGCTATTAATATCCATGTTAAGCAACTAGTTAACAGTGAGAACTGATCACTAAACTAAAGGGTTACCCTGTCAGCTATTTAGATTTGCTTATTTTGCAGTTCAGTTTGATTCATTCGGACAGTTCACACTGCACTGAATGCACATGCCATGTGCAATAGAAACAGTTTTATAAGTCAGAAAACAAAAGCAGCACTGAATGAGAGACACATGCAACTACAATCCATTGCATGAAACAAAATGTTACTTTCCTTTTTCATTTTTTATTTGCCAGCCTTGAAACATGTCTTTATAGCATGTGTAGACTGGAAATGTCTTTGTGGAAAAAAGGGTGACATGTTTTGATTAGGGGCTGTACCGAGTACTGATAATCGATTATAACCACAGTATGAATTTCACTCAAACTTCTGATTCAGACCTGAGACATATAAACCATCAAGGCTTGGGAGTAAACTCTTTTGACTTGAGTAAGCAATGTGGGTGTGTAAGTAACCACCCAGAACACCCTAATAACCACCAAGCAATAGTCTAGGAACACCTTAGCAGCTGCCCAATGTGCTAAAAGCAATCTTAAACTCTGCAGAAACCAGAGAGCTGTCCTCATTCATCTCAACAGCAGGTCTTTGGCTGCCATGTGACACCCTCAGAACCTACGCGTACTGCCATCTTTGCTCATGGACACATTTGTTTTGAGCCAATCACCTGATCTGTAAATGGCACAAGAATGCACACTCTCCCAAGCCTGTGTCTATTGTTGGTGTACAAGCCATCATCAAAGACAGCAGAGAAACATAATATTTCACACTTTCAAAAGCTCTCCATGTTGCACTTTGGTACCAGTGCTATGCTAATCCCAAAATAGTTTTCTTTTTCTTTCTTTAAAAAAAAAAATCTATAGATAAGGTTTTCCATAGACTCACCATGGTGACCAAAAGCGTACTGCTTGTTTGAATGTAACTTCTCTGTGAGCTGTGCTTTATGCATCACTATACTGTACAATGGACTTTTTGCCCACACCTTTATGTACACCAAGAAAGTCTGCAGGACAAACGTAATGTGTTTTGTTAAGTAAGGTTTGGCTGAGACAGTTAGTGGAACCCTTTTTTTTTCTCTGCAGTTTTTAAAGACGTATCTTTAAGATGTAACATTTAAAGTCAATAAAATTATGGAGTGTCTATTTACACTAAGCACAAATAGCCCGCCTTGTTGGCAGAGGCTATTTACACTAACTCCGCCCACCTACTTGAGATTGGGCTAGTCAACATTACAAAAGATGGATCTCGGTCATTAACTCCAGAGGTGCAGATGGTAAAGTGTGTCATGCTCCTTTTGAATCAAACAAGCTGGGTGCGAATCTGCTGAATCACATCAAAGAAGCATGGATTTTTAATAAAAATGAAGGAAAGGTATACATGTAGGGAACGATTAAGGAAGGTATAGGGAGGGCTTTTGTCCCAATAAGGTGGCATGCATTTAATAATTTGAATTTAAATTTACACTCAATAAGTTTTTTTCAACAAGTTATTGCATACTTTTTTACAGTACTAAGGTGCAGAAAATTACGACTATTTTCTATAAAGTAAGTAGTATAAATAGCCAAATCCTGCTATTTTAATAACAGAATCAGATAATTTTTATAATAGGTAAATAGAATGCACTTCAGAGTAAACAACATCCATAACTAAGAAATGAGCTATTTTCACTTAGTGTAAATAGCATATCGCTTAATGCTTTAGTATGTAGGGACAAATTCTCACTATTAACTAGCTGCTTATTAGCATGCCTAATATAAACGGTGACACTTTAGAATAGGTAACAATTGTTAACTATTGACTACATTTTTTTCCTTCAATAAATTCAAGTTTAGGTATTGGGATGTAGAATAAGGTCATGTAGAACAGAGCATTAATATATGCTTAATTAACACTAATAAATGGCTAAGATCATAGTGAAATGCATGCTAAGCAACTAATATGTGTAATTGTTAAAATAAAGTGTTAAATAAACATATCGGCTGTTTATTGGCACTTATAAAACATATTCTGCATGACCGTATTCTACATCACTAATGCTACCTAATACCTAAACGTAGCAACTACCTTCCTAACTCTTAATAAGCAGTAAATTAGGAGTCTGAGTTCCCATTTTAGGCATGAATAACCACTGATCCTCGAACCCAGAATGATGTAGTTATGATATCTACCAGCAGGGGATAACTGCCCGTACTAAACCCCAACAAAATTAGCTCATCATTTTTTCGAGAGGCATAGCACAGACACTGGACAAGTATAAAACTTTCTAATGTGCATGTCAACTTATATAATTATATAATTGGGACAGTAGCATATTTAATTTTTTGACAGGAATGAATGATAGAAATACAGTGTGCAATTGGTAGTACAGTTGTATAACCACGCAGCACACCACAAACACAAAACAGTAAAAACTTTTAGTAGACAAAAAATGTCCTAAAACTGTTTTGAAAATGTATAGTATCTAGAACACTTCCACTGTGAAGGCTGTAGATCTATCCTTCACAACCTCATTTTTAATCCATGTTTAAGGTCAACATTGGCATCTGTAATGAATAAGGTCAACAGCAATGCATTTAAAACCACACAGCAATGCAATGGACAATCACTTACAACGCCACAGCAAGTGTGCAGTCACATTAGTGAAATTTGACTGGCAAAAAGGTCCATATTGTCTATCGTCAAAAATGCAGGGTCTTAAGCACAGCTTTTTTACCCCCATGATGTTCAAGCTGTAAAAGCTGTATCCATCTTCAAAACACAATTTAAGACATTTTGGATGAAAACTGGGTTTCATTTTATTTTGATGGTCCCTTTAGCATATTCTGTTGATTATCAGTAACACTGCACCTACAAATCTACTAACTCTCAATAGAGTGCTAGGGTTAAGGTTTGAATAGGTTGATGTTTTTGCAAACTTATAGTCAGTAGAGCGTCTTTTGGGAGACCATCACAATAAAGAGTTAGCATATATTTATTAGTGAGTGTACTAATATTCTAATGAGAGTTAGTTGACATGTAGGTGCAAAGCTACTTTTGATTGTTCAAAAGGGACCATCGAAATAAAGTGTTACCAATAATTTTCAGTGGTGCATTGATGCTGACACAGACCAGCATACACCCTCCAGAATGGCGCTGCAGTGATGTTAGTGTGCCGAATCATTGAGTAAAGTCCTATTTGGTTTTCTTTTCACACAAAAAGTATTATACGTTACATCATAACGTTACGGTTGATCCACTGATGGCAGATTTTCTAAAGATGTCTTTCATACTTTTCTGGACCTTGACAGTGCAAATTGTTTGGCAGTCAATGGGACAGTCACAAACATCCAAAATGTTTTAAATTGTGTTCAGAAGATGAACACATTTTTTACTGGTTTGGAATAACATGGGGGTTAGCATTAAATTGCTAAATTTTCATTTGGTGGAGTAACCCCTTGAGGTAAGGTACAACTTGCAAAACAAGAATAATACAATCAAATATATCTTTCATATTAAATTATTTGAATCCTAGTCAATCTGGCAATATTGGCAGCACATGCTGAAAAGTCATAAATCTGTTGGCTCTTTCTTTGCGCCTCCGTTACATTCGGTGTCTTTTTGCCAGTTGCTTTTTTCTTGTCACCACGAGGGTTCAGTTTCCTCTGTTTCACCACGTTACAGTGACATTCACTTGATATTTGTGGCTCGGTGCTTATACAGGCCCTGCTGCCTCCTGTGCTGGATTAGGGGCCGGTTGTCAGACACACGTCTTGGCATAACACAGAGGCCAGCGTGTGGGGTCACAGGAGCAGTTTGGGTTGGTGCTCGCTCTCTGTAAGGCCAGGTGTCCCTGAAAATCCCAGCACCACAGTAGGGATCATGCTGTCATGTGTTTAGACAGAGGCCACAACAGCCATGTCTAAAATGCGAGGAAGCCGAACGGTACGAGTCTGGATCCCTCCCTGACCCCTAGAACTACTGTCAGCTGTTACAAGAGATACACTGTTTTTTTTAACGGCGGTGGAGCGTCTCTGGTGTATAAACAGGTTTTGTTTTGTGGGTGTTCTGGCATTAGCACCTACGGCCTCTAAGAGTCCGTATTTTGGTTGAAGTTATGACAGCGAAAAACATACACATCTTTAATAATGTATTGATGTAGCAGCTTTAAATATAAACAGAGCGAGTTCAAAGTGGTCTGGTGAATTGGACATCAGTTTTATTGAGGACATTGTAAATGATGGCCGCTCCTCGTGTTCAGTATATGGTCTGTTTATGATTCAACAAACACAGGGCCACATTTGCAAGTGATAAATGTCCTTTTTGCTCATCTTTGTTTGTGCTTATGGTGAAAGTGTCTGGGCGGGTGTATGAGCTGTTAATATTTTTAGAATGATTGAAGGACATACTTTTTCTTCTCATGAACTCTGGTTGGCATGTTGTGTACAAGAGTGCAGTTTTAGCCTTGGGGTGCACAGCCACGAGTCTGTGTGTGTGTGTGTGCTGCAGTTTTAGCCTACAGGGTTAAAGAGACAGGAGAGAACAGGTGTTTCTCATGTTTAAGAGAAGAGTTCTTAGCGCTAAATAAAAGGGAAAGTAACATGCTAACAGCACATGAGAACATCTGACAGGAATTATTATTAGTGTCATTAAAGGGGTTGCTAAAAATAATATTTTGTGTGTGTATTTGGTGTAATGCAATGTGTTTATGTGGTGCAAAAAACACATTATTTTCTGCATACTGTACATTTTTGCTTCTGCCTCCTGAAATGGGTCAACAAGACATCTTTTAAGGTTAGCATCTTTCCATTTAGAATGGTCTTCATGTCAGGGGTGTGTCTATGATGCATAGGATGGCAGCTCACTAGGGTTTGGAACACTTTTGTTTGTTTTTTTTTACAATGTGTAGTTTACATTAATTTTGTTATATTATTTATTCACCCACTTACATAGTACACATCAAATATGGTGAATGGAAGCTCAGTCATGCTTGCTTGACACGCAAAACAAACCTCATTAGTTATTATGCATCAAAGAAGCATGTTAGCGCTTCTGATGTGCAAACCAATATTTATTTGTGATTAATAACCTATACTATTTTATACCCATGCATCTAAAATAAAATACTCAAGTGGATTAATTTTATATACTTTTTAAATAATTAAAGTTTTGGTTGCATGGATATTCAATGGATAGACAAAAAAGAGAGTATTATTTATTTTTTAAAGGTCAAAGAAAGCCTTATGGGGTTTGGAATGACCCAAGGGTGAGTAAATAATGAGAAAATGTTCATTGTAGGCAAACCTAGTCCCAGTAAAATTAGCATGTTCATTTTACATTTTATATTCAGCTACTTTCAGATGCTCAAAAGCCACACTTCTGCTCATGTGTGGATTCTCCAAGTCCCTGTCGTCAAATAAAGGCCGTGCTCTTCTGGTACAATCCAAGTGTGTAGTATGTTGTGTAACGGTGCCCCGCTAGTGTCCTGTTTACACAGTGGGACACAAGCGCTCGTAAATAAGAAGAAGAGGCCGTGTGAGATGAAAGCTTCAGTCTGTTGTCTGTTCCCTGCCAACCTCTTATTAAAAGCCTTTTACATGTAAACAGTCCAGCTTGTAAAACACAAAGCATACCCTTGCCTTTTAATTTTACCTGTTTTCCCCTCATACTCACTTATTTGCTTTTGTTCTTTCCTGATATTTGTAATGTTTGCTCATGGTAAGGTGCGGCAGGCCCGAGGTCAAAGAGGGTTGTTAGACATTAAAGAGTGGAAAAATCATGTGCATCGATAATTTTACATCCCGATGAGGATTATTTGCGTTTTGCGAGATGTTTCTCCTGCTGCTTGATAGTCATCTGACAAATTTGCTAAGAAAATCACTGATACTTGGCGAACAGGTTTTTGAAAGTAAAGAAAATAAACTGTTTTGCATCTTGTCATTTTCACATGATAAATGTGGTATGGGAAATATCGGTTTTCCTCAGCTTTATGCAAAAGAGCCTTCAGCTACTGTCGAATATCAAAAAGAAATGATGAATAATTTTTATGGCACTAAAATGAATGTGATAAAGATCTACCTTGTTTCTTTTGTTTCTGGCAGCAGACAGGATTTGGGTTGTGTGCAAAGAAAGAAATATTTCCGTTATTCTATCTCGTTTATATACGCAAATGAATCTGAGAAAGAAAGGCAGCTAGATGGGTTGTCAAATGTGTACAGTATTTGCCAAAACATTCATTATATTTTTATATCATTCATTGTATTTTCTCAGGGATGTTGTGCATTTAAAGGTACAACTTCTTAAAAGCATACATTAATACATGTTTAATTGTACAGTGTAACAAAACAATACTTTCATTCAATGGACAAAAAAAAAAATCTATATATTTCCCAATATATCAACTTTCTTCAGTAGAACGCAAAACTTTGTGTTTGTTCCTCTATTTGATAGAGGTTTGAAATGAGGGTAAATATATAATATTTTATGCATTTTGAGGGAACATTCCTTCTCTCCTTTTTTGGCAATGCACAAAATAGGGTCACAGGGAAAAAAAACTGCCTGAACTTTTATTTTCCTAACATTTAATAAGCAAAGTACATGAGGATGTATCTGTTGCATTTATTATTATAACTAATGATAATAATCTCAACTCTAACCCTAAAAGAAAATGGATATCCTAAAGGGAGGTTTGGTCCAATGTAGCAAAGCTCTGGAGATAAATGACTTAAGTTAACCTCCGTGCGCACACACACACACACACAAACACACACATTCTATTAGGATTCCATAGGATGTGTGTTTATGTGTATGTTTGACCTATATAGGCATGAAAGGGAAAGCATCTATTGGCGCTCACCTGCCCTGACCCATAACAAAAATCACCTCTCCTCATGAAAGCACTCAGTTTTCAGGCCTGGGGCCGAGGGACTTTCTTTGAAGTGACACTTTATCTGTGTATGTATGTGTTGCAGGGAGAGAGTGAGAATAACCTATGAATAATAACCTATTGATGGGAATGCAAAAATATTCGTTATTATCCTTTCAACAAGAACAAGCTAAAATGTTCAGGTAAATGTCACAAGATGTATGTGTATGTGGGAGGTTTAGGGCCCTTTTGTTACGGGCTAATGAATGTACTTTGGATGTGTGTGTGTGAGGTGATAGTAATCTGAGTCTTTCACACTCTCGCACAGGATTGTTTTGCGGAGGAAAATGGAGGTTCTTCCTCCTGGTGACCCAGGGTTCACAGATTTCTTCTGATGTGTGTGGCACAATGCATGTGTGTGTGCTGGTATCTGCCGTGAGTTCAGCCTTTTGCTCCGGCGTGATTAGCATGATTAGTCAGTAATGGAGACAGTGAGGACGGGGGAAGGACACGTCACACCTGTCCTGAGGACAAGTCATCAGTTAGATCAACTCTTAACTTCCAGGCTGATATCTTTCTCCTCGTGTCTGTCTCCTCCGGATGTGCTGATAGAGATGAAGGAGATGGATGGATGAGGGTCAAGAGAATGAAAGAAAGAGGGAAGTGTGTTTTTTTGCTGACAGAAGAGTGATTCACGAACCGAAAGAAGTGGACAACAACCCCACCATTAAATGTGGTTCTATCATTGAAATAAAAACAGTAATAAAATAAAAAGTTTATTAAGCTCAGTTAATTTATTGTTAATTAAGCTCAGCTTTATTGTGTGATTTAATATATAATATTAGTTTTAAAATATTTGAAATGATATGAAATATATATAGTTTTAGTGTTTTTTTTTCAGTTTTCATTTATTATTTTTATTTATTTTGTTAATTAGGTACTTTATTTTATTTTTGTTTATTTAGTACTTTTAGTTTCAGATAATGACCCTAAATAATCTAGAATAAAAGATAATGTTTATCCAGAAGATGGCTTGTTGTTTTGGTATTTTGAAAACTATTATAGAAGTTTATGCTGATGCAGTTGCCCATTACGAAAACCAAAAAAAAAATCACGTTTTTTTAATCGCGCAAATTAAGTAATGATTTTCAGAAGAGACCTTAAACCAAATTCTTCCAAGACAAAATACCTTTTTTGTAGAAAAAGAAAGAAGCTCATGTAGATTTACTTTGAAATGATCTTCACCTATTTCTAGTAAATTTCACAAATACTTTAAATGAAACTGCAAATAACACACTGAATGAAAGGAATGTCTAAAGTAAAACCTAATCCACTCATTTTCATGCACAACCTTAAAAACGTACCCTTGCTTTATATCAACAATTGCCTTTATTTCTGTCTTTTTTTGTTAAAAAATTAATCATTTTAGAAACAGAACACCTTTCCTCTGAAAAGTTTTCGTCATTGCTGATAGTGAATCCGAAAGGAAAGCGTGGATCTGAGTGCACGATTCTCTGGTGTGTGTGCAGTAGCTAAGTGTGTGTTAGTCGTCATGCAGAGATGAGTGTGTGTTCTGCTCTTATCTTAATGGAATCTGAGGGTGGCTGTTTGTTTAGCTGAGGGCTGGGGTGTGGTAGACTCCATTACAGGGCCTTTGTCATGCTAACCCTCGGCTCAGCGCTCAGCTCCCCGCTGGGCCACAGCTCTTTTGTGCGCGCTGCTCTCTCAGCGGGGCTGTCTACGCTGCACGGCAGGGGCAGGCTGGGGGCCGTCGTGCCCCTGCGTCAGGCCTTGAGTCTTGTGTGCTCTGCGGGGTCCCTCTGATTAGCAGCCCCTCGACCTGCCTCTGTCCCCTGGCACTGAGCGTCCCTGTCTCTCCTTTAGTACTCAGCCCATCCGTCACACCCCTGTTTATCCTCAGGTCTCCCTCTCTCTCCTGCCGATCCAATGTGTGAGGTCATTCCGCATAGAGAGCGAGAGCTTTTCTCAGACTAATTTGAGCGATTTAGGGATAAGGATTTGTGTTTGGCTAGATGATGATGTGCCATTTGGTGCTCCCCAATCCCCCTCTTAATTCGGTCTGCTTAATAAAGCAGAGACAAAACTCTTCAGGATTTGAAGAAAACGGATGGTAGTCTGAGGGAGACAATTACAGGTGCCCTATTCAGGTGAATCTCACAAAACCTGCCGAGGAACGAGCGGCTCATATTTCACTCCAAAATCAAAAGAAATAAATAAAAATAAGAGTTATTTTTAGTCAAATTCTCTTTACTGTAGTTCAAAACAGTTACCATTTTTAGGACATTTAAAAATGTTCCCCCAAATTATTTTTTTCAGACACAGGATATTTACAGTAGACACACATTTCTTTTCAAATTCACTTTTTAGTGCCATTTATTAGTTTTCATTTATTAATACACACTTTTAGACATTTAAAAAATGTGTCTAATTCTCTTTTCAATAGTTGTATTGTATTATATAGTTATATTACAAATATTTTTTAATATCACATTTTACCCAAAATTCTTGTTATTGTATGCTATTTTATTATCTTCAGGTACAGGATATTTACCGTATGCATTTTTCTACAGTGCCATTTATTTATTTTTATTTTGTAAACATGCTTTAGGAAATGTAAGCAAATTTGTCATTTCAATTCTCTTTTAAACATTGCAGCTTTACATGCAACATGCAAACTCATTTTCCCCCAGATTCTCTTTACTGTAATGAAAGTTTTCAAATTGTTAAAAATTAAATGAATTAACCAAACAAACAAATAAAAATTATACATTAGTATTCAAAAATACTGTTCAAACTAATTTCAAAAATCTGGATTGATGTTTAATTTTCATGAAAATATTGTTCATGTTCATGCAAAAATTATTGTATTTTGCATAAAAATATATTTATGCAAAATACAATTACTTTCTTTTGAGTTTTGAGATTAAATGTGACCTGCACATGAGATTCAAATTCAAAATATAGCAAATTATGATGCACCAGTAGCACAGAAGGCCACCTTGTCATTCTGAGGTCACTTTGGCATTTCTTTCATCTTTCAGATCAGAGCAGTACTCGCAGATACAGTGAGACAGTTAAAAGCTGTATTATGGTGTCTATGACTGAAGTAACTGTGTTTGCAAATACATGTTGTTGTTTTTTTGCTCCATTGATTAAATGTGTTGCGTTGATTATAATGAGAGGTGTGGACTTAAGCCGGGCTGGACTGAGGGGCAGATTTGAGGGGGATTTGAGCGGCTGCAGACACTAAAACATATGTCTCTCTGGAGGAGGCCACAATGCTAATTTAAGAACAGTAGCACATCCCTCGTCAGAGCCCTTTATGATGACCCACAGGCACGGGACACAGTCAATCAGCCGAGAGAAAGGACTGAAAAGAGAAAGATACTGCGTTAATACGATTTGTTTTAAGGGTAAAAACAGCCACGTTTATTTATATTTATTATAGGCATCTACTTTCTGGGGAAAAAAAGTCAGAATCAGCATGAGACAAGAAATCATGCTACTTAGTCATGGTTGGTCATTTTAATGGAAATGATGAGTTTAAAGTGATTTAGGGAAAAGATGTCTATATACATAAATACACACACATTCACTGACAGAACATACTTCTTTCTGATCTTCTAATCAAATGTTAATTAATAAACAGAACTCATTAACCACAATTTGTCTCAATATAATGATTCCATGGGATCGGGGACATGTTTACTATGTGTAGCATCTTCTCTTTTTTTCAAACAATTTGAAGACGTCTGGGCATGGAGGTTATGGGTTTCTAGAGTTTTGGTGTTGGAATCCGGTCCCATTCTTGCCTGATACAGGTTTCCAGCTGCTGAAGAGTTTCTGGTCACCTTTGATGTATTTTGATGTGTTAAGGATTCCCATAAATATTCTCTAAAGGTGAAGGATCTGGACTGCAGGCAGGCCAATTCGGCGCCAGATTCTTCTACTACGAAGTCATGCTGCAGTATATGGTTTTGCATTGTCTTGCTGAAGTACATAAGGCCTTTCCTGAAATAGACGTCATCTGGAGAGGAGCATATGTTGCTCTAAAATGTTTACATACTTTTTAAGCATTCATAGTGCTTTCCAAAACATGCAAGATTCCCAAACTGTATGCACTTATGCACATCCTTAACAACAGAGATGCTGGCTTTTACACTGGAAGGCCTTCCTCCTCTTTAGCCAGAGGACACAGTGTCTGTGATTTCTAACATGAATGTCAAATTTGGACTCGTCTGACAATAGAACACTTTTCCACTTCAAAACAGACAATTTGAAATGCGCTTGACCTGCTGGACATAACAGTACTTCTGGACCATGTTTACATATGGCTTCCTTTTTTCATGATAGAGCTTTCTCATTGTAGATGGCACAGCAGATTGTGTTTACTGACAGTGGCTTCTGGAAGTATTCCTGGGCCCATTTAGTAATTTCAGAATTTATTTAGTAATTGACAGAATCATGCCGGTGAGTGATGCAGTGTCGACTGAAGACCCGATGTTCAGACGTCCAACAAGGATCTTTGCTGCTACTTTTCTGAGACCTGTATCATGCAAGCATCACATGTAAAAGTTAGCCCATTTAGTGGATAAAAGTTTAACATTTCTCAGTTCTATGTTCTATTGCAAATAAAATATTGGCTTTTTATTTTATTCACATTTTTAATAAATGTCACAACATTTCCAGAATTTGGGTTGCAGGTAAAATACAAATAAAGAGTATAAAGTGAATAAATTAATAGATAGCATAGCTCAAACCTACATAGCTCTTAATAAAGAAAGAAAGAAAGAAATATGAGATACAGTAGGAGGAAGAAAAATATTTAAATGCTTTAGTATTTCATTTCCTTGACACACTTCTCATTTTCTTGCAAAACATTTGCAGTCTCTCACATTGTGTGCTCCTGGTAAACTTTCAGTTCACTTGCTGAAGTGCGGAAATATAACTTTTCTCCCATCTCATATTATTACCATTACGAAATGCAAAGCAATGCAAAGTTTTTTCAGGGAAAACAAAGGCTTTGTGCAAGAATGCAAAAGCATTTAAATAATAATTTCTAATAATATGATCAGGGGCTCCATACAAATCAGTTGATCTTCGAGAAAGCTAATGAAAAAATTATGAGCCTTATTAAGTTCTTTGACTAGTTGAAATTTCATTTGAAGTAACACATTGGACTTTTTTTTTTTTCCCCAAAGGCTCCAATTTCTGTCAGTTTAATCCGTTAAATGGGATGTTAAGAGATCTCATTTGTAATTGTGTATTTTTTTTTTTTGTCTTTGTACGATCAGCCTTTAAACACTTTGACCCTAGATGTCTATAACATCGTTTGTTCTCGTAATCTGTGCATGGAGTCATTAGGAAGGAAGGCAGGGTCAGTTTGGGCTCAGCGGCAGTGGAATATTAACTGGGGTGTAATTGCACCAGACATCCACTGGTGAATGGGTGGAGTTCATTGTCTTTGTTTGTCTCGCTCTGGGCAGCTGCCTTCGCTGCAGTGTTTTACTCTTTTACAACTTCTGTGGTATTTACAGTGGAGCCACTCAATGCAATCCCCCCGTTTGCTTGCCACTCTCGCCCCTCTTATCTTCCCTCTCTTTGTTTGAGCGTTGATTTCAACATTTCTGTCTCTCTCTTTTTCTCTCTCGCTGTTTCTCTCTTCAGGGCAGGCATTTGGATTTATGGGAGCTGCTCTGCGTCCCACTGGGCCAACAGCTTGCTCCAGTCTGTGTCCACCTTGTCCCGCAGGCCTGCGATTGTCTGCCACTAATTGGGAAGAGACTTTACTGCTCCGATCAACCATGGAAGACGTAACCTGTCCATCGCTCATCCATCAATCAATACATCCATCAATGAGTAATCCAGCAATCAATCACTCCAGCTACTCACATTCACTCACTGGAGAGACAGACTATAATTTTCTGTCTGGCATTTCATAAGTGGGATGTTTTGCATAGTGGTCTGCTCACATAGAAAATCTTGCTTGTCCAGTGCTACAAATACATAATTAGAGTTTTCTCTTTCAAAGCATAGACATCCTGTCTGTCTGAGCCCTGGCGGCCATCTACACAGAGTGTCGGGACTCTCTGGACTAATTAAAAAACATTCTAAAAAATATATATATAAAATAAAAATCTGATAAATTATCCATGCTCACATATAACTAACCCTAAAGCAAACTTTAACTCTGTATGTGTAGTTAATTTAAAATACTATACTTAAATCCTAAAAATTTGTGTAATTTCACTGTAACAATGTCTCCTTAAAATAAAGTGTAAACAAGTTCTACCAAACCTGTTGATGTTTTTTTATTTAGTTGTTTTAGTGCTGGTCACTATTTCTATACAGTTACAGTATTTATACAGTATATATATATACAGCGCTTTTAACAATACAGATTGTAGTAATGCACTAAACATTATCAAGTAGGAAAATAGAGTGATTGTAATGTATAATGACGGGATTAAACTTTATTTATCAAATGCAGAGACGGTCTCTGTAGTCAAGACGACGATAATCACTAGAAATTAGGTTTCCCCAACTAAGCAAGCCAGAGGCAACAGCGGCAAGGAACCAAAACTCCATCCATGAGAGAATGGGGAAAAAAACCTGGGAGAACCAGGCTTAGTTGGGTCCAGTTCTCCTCTGGCCGGACGCCCAGCACCTAATTTCCAGTTCAGTTTTAAGCACATGTCAGATTGTGTAGAGGACTTATAGTGTTTGTCAGTTTATGTGCATCTGGTTCCAGTGATCTGTCCACGGAGCTCATCTAGGTGTTCTTATTAATGCAGCCTAACAATCCTTTAACGGATTTGATTAATAGATGTGTATTAGTGTGTTATGTGTAAGCCAGAGCAAAGAGATAAAGTAAACTGACAGAGTGTGCCTGCCTCCCAAACAGTATTAGGTAAATTGTTCCAGAAACAATGTTCTGGTCACTATTTTTCTATTCAGTTAAAATAAAAAGAGACTGGTTCAAGATTCAACAAAAATGCAACAGCAACCTAAAGCTGTCTTAAATAAGTTCATCTTATGAAGTTGTAATTCTATTGGTAGCCATTTTCTTTTATAGAATAAAAAAGAAATTCAATAGGTTTGGTTACTCACATTCTTCAAAATATCTTCTTTTTTTTCTTAACAGAAGAAAGAAGCTCATACAGATTTGAGGTTCAGTAAATGGTGACAGAATGGTTTAGTTAATTATAATTCTTGACTTCAGCACTATCTCACTCTGAGCCAAGCAGAGAAGTAGTGTTTAAATCATAATTCTTCATTTAGGTTCTTAAAACCTAAATGATTATTTTACCAACAGGATTGATCTGGTTCTCAATTTCAACTGATCTGGTAGCATCTGTTGGAGGAAAAGATTATCAATAATTAAGAACGTTACATTTTGTGGAAGAAAGTAAGCCATGAAATTGCATAAACCATGAAAGGAATTGTATTTTTAGAGCTATTCTTTAATAATAATTAGGCAGATATATAAGGGAAATCAAAGCACTTCACCTCTGACCTCTCAGTTTGATTCAATGTGGACAGGAAATGCCAGAAGAAGTAACAGTGCTAGATATGATCAGAGGATGACACAAACAACAAGCGTGGGAACAAGATGCCAAAAGTCTCTCAACCTCAAAGAAAGTTATGGTAATGGTCGTGACTCATTCCTGGCACACCCTTTCCCAACAAGCTTCACTTTTCGCTGCTGCCCCCGTTCAACTCCTCCACCTCCCACCCCAAACCCTCTACCTCTCTGGCTCTGGGCCCTCAGGTGTGCCTCCAGGCCTCCGCTGGATGAACGGCCTTATCTGATGTATCTGAGTTGTCACGCCACCCCCCGTTTCTCCTCTCCTTCCTCCATTTATTTGGGATTTGTTTGTAGAACAGGCCCTGTTCATTTCCTTCTCTATGCAAACAAAATGACATCTCATTTATTGAAATTAGAGATGAAAGGAGTGCACTTTAATAAATTATCCTTCTCTCTTGCGGCGATAAACTACATTTTTATGTAAATATTGCTAAACAAATCTATCCAGGTGAATTCTATAAAGAAGAATTAAAAAAAAGAAAGGGAAATGAAGGGTATTTTAGGATTATTGCAATCTTATCATTTTAATGACATATAAGCACATTCAAAATTAAAATCAGCATACAGTAAATTACATAAAATAAATAAACATACAGTATGTACTCATAGTTGTAGTAGAAGTATGCATCTGAACCTTAGATTTTAAATAACATTATTAATTTCAGTACTGTCACAATTAATCACAACCAAAATACGTTTTTAGTGTGTACTGTGTATATTTGTATATTTATATTCAATAATAAAAAAAAGATAAATATATATACATGTAAATATTTTAGAATAAATAAACCCAGTACACACACATACATAATGTGAACAAAAACTTGTATTTTGTATGCAATTAATCGTACTAAATAATTTATATATATTGTATATATTTGTATATCAGGCTACTTTAGTATTACAGTAAAGACAGTTTTTTCTTTGGTATTTATGTTTGTTTGCATTTAAGTATAGGATAGAAATAACACGTTAATCACTGTTCTTCTTTTTACAGTTTTTTACAGCAAAAAACATGCAAATATTCAGAAAGATTTTAGTTTATATTTGTTACAAGAGGGGGAAAAATGTAAAAGAAATAATGCAATATTTATATAAATGAAATATAAATGACTTACAATATATATGCTCTTATGATTGTATTAATACCACATATAATAAACATATTAAAATAAAATAAATAATTGTAGTACTACAGTTTTCATTTAGGTATTCAGATATTCTTGCATGGCAAAAAAAGGACAGAATTTTTTATTATTTATAAAATAGAAACGTCCCAATCCCCCCACTGAAAAAAAAGGTAAAAAACACAAAGGTATGAAAAATGTATCTTTTTTTTTCTACACTTTAATTTAACCCAGATGTCTTAATAAAACACTTGAAATTGAGAGTAGATTTTACAAGTTAAAAAAAAAAACATAAAAACCTTAAAGTTTGATTTTTTTTTTTTGTTTGTTATGCATTTTAAGTCATGCACAAATGCAGAACACAAGACACATGCACAATTCATGCTTTCATTTGTGGGTGTTTAGGTCATTAGGTTCTAATGTATGGGTCTGTGGGGTAACTGGCTTTAACACGGCTCACAGTCACCATTCTCCCTGTAAGCTTTAGCCCCTTAGCAGCTTAACGGAGATCTCTTTTTCAATCCAACCGTCCCTCATGACAATAAGGACCACATGGGGCCAGTCGGAGCATATGGGTCTCCTTACGTAATAACTCATCCAATCTTTGTTTCGCGTGATTAAGATTAATTCAGCGACACAGGTTCTTCATATTTCTAGCAATATTTGGCATGACTTTAAGGTGTACAAAATGCATCTTGTCATTGTAAAAGTCGCTTTCAGGATTCGGGAGTTTGAATGTTAACTGGATCAGAATATTAACTGGACAGTTATTATCCTGTTCAACTGATTAACCTCCATTTGTGAGTGTTCGCTACATTTCTTAGGGGAGTTGACGGTACAGTGGAAATGCAAAAGAAGGCTTGGGTTCAAGGGGTGCAGATGACCTGGTCCTGTGACCTCTATGACCTTCCAAGCACATTAACCCTAAAACCCCGTCACAGACCTGATGACTGCTTCCCTGGAACACCTCCAACACTAATTCACACATGAAGTCCATGTCTCGAAAACTTTGGTTCAAATATAGTGACCTTCCTATGCTTCTCTTTCTCTTTTATAACACGCAAACACACTCACACTAACTCACATATGTGTTGTGTGGAGACAGATTGGCGGTTGGGAAGGTTGGGGTGTTTCAGAGGTGATGTTACTCAGATGAGTTTTAATCAGGGAAGGCCTTGTCCTGGACAAATTTGTGGCCCCTCATCCTAATTCATCTCCCAGACTCCATCCTTGAGTTGTCTCTTGCACTAATGAAAAGGTTCACTCCAACTGAAGGTCAACAAGACTCGCCCCATCACTCTCTCCTCTCCTCTTCTCTCCTCTCCTTTCCTCTCCTCAATATTTCTATCGTTTCTCCTTTCTTTTTTCTGAAATTGAATTTTCTCATTTGGTGGTCTTAAATGCACCATCCCATTTTTACCATTTCACCATCCCAGGTTTATTATGATATTAAAGGGTTACATTACACAGCACAAATTCTAATTACACACCATCATGTCATTCCAAACATGTATGTTTAAAGAACAGACCCAGATTTCAATTTCAATTACTGTTACTCTCTTTGCTTCCAGATCTTGTTGTTCATGTGCATATTCAAACATGCTGCAGAAAAGTGCATTGCGAGTTTGATATCAGAAATCATAAACTTCAATTCAAAATCACAAATGAAATTTTGTGAAAGATACTGTGGCTAGGGATTCATTTGCATGACTTATTATACATTTTATTTAAATCATGGCCACTATTTAATAACAATCAGTTTTAACAAAATTACACAGGGAATAAATTGGTACAACATGAGCATAATTTATCTAAAATAAGAGAATGACTCAGGACAACGTTCCCACAATTTACCGTATTCCCCCAAATTGTGATTATGACATTAATAATAATTATTTAATAATTTGTGTTTGTTTCATATATATTTTATATTCCTGTTCTTTTCTAATGTAATAACATGTGACTTATACACTGTTGTGACTTGTATGTTTTATTCTTTGATCCTGTGTGACTTATTTTACCGGAAATAATAAATAAAAGAAATTGAAGGAAAAAATTCATATAACATGGCCATGATTTAAACAAAATGAGGGGACGAAAATAATAAACCATGCACACAAATAAACTAATTTGTATTTCCTATATATTATTGTTACATATACATTGTTGCAGGGCTCCAGAGATATACTGGAGAAATATTCAGTGAATAGACCCAAAATCATGTTTTGGTTCTCAGACAAATGTATTTATATTGTTAATTTTGTGGAGCTCCTGTGATCAAATTTAATTCCTATCTGTCCAGTGATTGCTTAATTTTTGGATTAAAAAGAGCAGCTTGCACAATCTTCAGAAAGAACATTTTGGGCAGCATCAAGTAAAAAAATATTGTAACACTTTACTTTAAGGTGTCCATAATACAGAGTAATTACCTAGTAAGTACATAGTAGTAGTCATTGTACATACATAAAACAAAATGTACTTACCAAGTTATGTAATAGTTTGCACTTACAGTTTGTAATTATGTAGATATAATAGGCTGTTACTGTTACATTATAATTACAGAATATTACACAGCAATAAGCTACTTAAAATAAAGTGTATCAAGATTGTACTTAAGTGTAAGTAGCTGTGTAACAGACTCGATCAGTAACATCTACATACTTACAAACTGTAATTAAAGGCTGTTCCATAACTTAGTTACCTACTTAGGTTATTACTCTGTATTAGAACACCTTAAAAAGGTCAGTTTTAATTTTCACATAAAATTTGGTCATGCTTGGTATAATTGGTATTGAAGAGAAGAGAAGAGAAGAGAAGAGAAGAGAAGAGAAGAGAAGAGAAGAGAAGAGAAGAGAAGAGAAGAGAGAAGAAAAGAGAAGAGAAGAGAAGAGAAGAGAGATTTCCCCAGAGTGCAGTGATTGCCTTGATAAACTCCTTAGGGGAGCAATACAGCATCATTGAGGTTCCTCCCACACACACACACATAAATACACACACAGTAGTCAATACGATCGTGATAACTGCAGCCCCATCTGTTGCTGGCTAATCAGACTTCAGACCCCCTCACAGTGAGGTGACTTTATCAATTAGGAGTAATTAACAGATGTCAGATTGCAAAAAAGGACTGGCATTCAAGTGGTGTGTGTGTGTACATGTGTCCTATGTGTGTGTGATTCCTGAATGATTTTCTGAAGAATCTGACAGGATAACACATTACTGCTGTGAGAAGATTATATTAGAGATTATATTAGTTGTGTCAAACCTTCTCCTCCTCAAATTCTTTACTGCCAGTGTGTGTATGTGTCCATGTGTGTGTGTCTGACCTCCTCTTGACAGTTGGGATACAGATGAAACATTCATCATGTCCTGCATCCGTCATGATGGCTTCTGAGTTTCTGTAAGGAGAGCCAGGGACAGGGCCAGTGAACACACACATCACTGCAGGATGATGAATCCCTGTATGAAACACAAACACACACACACACACACACACTGCTGCTGCTGACACAGTTGTTTGGTTCACTTTAGAGATTGCAGCTTCTATCAGGACCAAAATACCAACCAGAAGAACAATGCGGTGAGTCACAGACACCCGCTTCACACACACATATACACAGTGTCATACACACGTACGTATATATGTGCATACACACATACCAACACAACTTGTAGCTATTGATTCCTCGAGCAGTTGTTGCTGGCACAGGTGTCAGTGTTTCACAACTTAAAAAGACAACAGACGTTTAAGCTGAAGAGTTTTGAACTGTCAACATTTATCTCTGTCATCTTCTTTGGCCTTTTTCTGTTTCACCTTGAGTCATGGATTTGGTTTCAGTTTTATTGGCTCTAAAATTGGTGTGAAGGACTGCTGACCTTTGACCAATGAGGTAGGAATAGAGCGTCTGTCAGGGGTCAGGTATTGCAGCTCTATTGTCCCTGTGATCTTCTGTCTGTTTGGTAGGCACTAGCATGGCACTACCTTCTATTCTAAAGTTATTTGTTGTTGTTGTTTTCAGAGATTATATTTTTATCAGAATCTTCCAAATCCATAAAAACATCCATGTTTTTTTTCTTTTTCAAAAAGTGGCAACAAACGGGTACTAAATTATTACCCTATTAATACAGCATATCATAGTATTTAAAGGAATAGTTCACACGAAAATGATCATTTACTTACCTTCAAGTAGTTTCAAACCTGTATGAATGTCTTTGTTCTGCCAAACACAAAGGAAGATATTTAACATTTTAATAAGGTTGTAACCATTTTTGCGTGAACTATTCCTTTAAGAACTGAATTACCATGGTAGAAATCAAAATACTATGGTAGAACCATTGATGGTACTTTACACTCGATTAACCACTTTTCTACTAACAGTAATAACTACGTCAACTAGCAGTCATTACAGTATTAGTAGACTTTCTGATTAATATCTTCTAACATTTTTTTTGATAGGTTTACAACATACCGATTATCAGAAACTTTGTAAGTATCTATCAACTTATTCTACCCTAACAGTCTAATCTGAAAGTTAGCCGACACGTAGTTGCAAATTAATGAGAATTACTTGACATGTAGTTACAAAGTTACTTAAAGTTAGTAGAATGTAGTAGAATGAAGTGGACAATCAAAATAAAGTATAACCTATTAATGTTTTTATACTTTTGATGATAGTGTTTTTTTTTTGCTATTGTTTTTGCACTCTTAGTGTTCAGTAATAGTTCAATCGAATGATGATCCATCACTGATAAAAACCATTAAAAAATTTGAATGTCTGAACAAAAAGCTTCAGTGGAAAACTTCTTTTGAACATTCACCAAAAAATATAGTAGCACTTAATTTTAAGGTGTCATAATACAGAGTAATTCTCTAATTAGGTGCTTAGTAGTAGTCGTTGTATTTACAGTACATGAAATAAAATGTCCTTTTCATGTAACTAAGTAATGGAACAGGCAGTAGATACAGTTTGTAATTCTGTAGATGTAACAGACAGCTACTGTTACACATATGTTACACACCGAGTCTGTTACACAGCTACTTACACTTAAGTACAATCTTGCTTTATTTTTAGTATCTCAGTAACAATCTTTTGATTACATAAGTAGTTGTATAACAGACTCGGTCTGTATCATGTGTAACGTCTAGATAACTACAAACTGTAATTATTGCTTGCTCCTTCATAAAATAATTTTGAAAAACAAAGTGCCTAAGACTATGCGGTAGACCACCTGAACAACTAAACTTAAAATTGTCGATAAATGTCAATAAAATTGCCCAAAATGTTTTAAGAAAGTTTATGAAAATGTCCATTTTATCATTTATTTTACTTTTACACTCCATTAAATAAGGCTATAATGCACTTATTATTTATCCCATTTACAGAAAGTGTCTGTTACATGTTATTGAATATTTATGACATATTGACTGTTCAGCTTCTTGGCAGCTGAGTAGATTTCCCATTTTATATATAAGTAATCACTGTGAATAAAGTGAATTAATCTAAAATGTTGTAGCCATTACAACAATACCGCTATTTTTTTCTTCTTTTTTTATTTATTTATTTTTTGAGATAAAAATTGCATTTAAAGTTATTCAAACATCACAAACATCGACTCTCTTCCTGTGTAATTTGTGTATCTTACATATTTTACTGTAATAACAAGCATTGTTTTTGTAACCCACAATAATGTATACAATATTCATTAGTGTATATCTATGTATTTACTGAGTTATAATCTGAGTTCTGTAGTGATAACTAGAGGACACGCTAAATTGAAAGCTGATCCCTATTGTGGCGGATAATGGTTAAAGAGAGGGAAGGAGAGAGAGAAAGGAATTGTGTGTGTGTGTGTGTGTGTGCAGCTTTCACTGCCAGTAAAGTGTGTGTGAGGGATAGCAGCAGAGAGAGACAGAGGATTGAAATGAAAAGATGAGAGCTGTGAAGGAGTTGAGTTACAGCACACAAGGACAGAAAAAAGAGAAAGAAAAACAATGGCGGTCATTAAAAGGGAATGTGGCAAGTGTGTGGCAGACGCCCGCTGAACCGTTGACCCTCAGCTGCTGCGGAGCTGGCTGTCTGCGGGCCGCAGGGCGACAGGTGACGCTGCTTACGTTTGCCAGTTTGGGATAGCTGGAGTGACTCACGTTTCACACAGATTCACGCACAAGGACAGAGCCGCTGCTCACACACACACACACATATATATGTGGTACAACACTTTCTAAAAGTAAGGCAACACATGCTAAAAATATAAACGTTCACATAAGAACATGTATGCTGTGTTAATGCGTCACTGGCCTATGGAGAGGAAAGCAAAATCACACTCACTTTCAACACAGACACAGCATTGTTTGGCAGTCGTCCAGTGAATACTACAGCGTTTAGTGATAACATTATCACAAGTCTACCGCACCTCTCAGCAGGGAAAACCAGGGGATGAATGAGGTTTTATTACGCCAAAACATGCAGAGCCTCCAATCCACCTTATCTCTGTGTGTATTCATGTTGAGACACACCTACATGCTATTGTGAGAGAGTTTCACTCTTAGAAATTACGGCATAATGTGATGCGGTTCGGGTATAAACAGTAATTTTCCAAAAATAAGTTTGTTGGTTTTTCACCTGTCAATCATAGGCTATTCTCAAGGATATTTAAGAAGCTGTTCCTCATTTATGTGATGATTCTTTCATGATTTCTCCACTTCCCCAACTCAACACCTACACTAATGTTTCTAAAAGAAGATTTCCTTCAGAATGCCTCAGAAGATCCCTTTTAGGCTCACCAAAAGAGCAGTCCTTAAAAATCTTTAATCTTTAATAATTCCACTATAAATAACCTATCGTGCATCAGAAAGGTTCTATAGATGTTAAAGGTTCCTGATGCCAGTTATAATGTGTATCATGTTATGTCTTTCTTTAATCAGGCAGTCCATTGAAGGATCTTGTGGTTTGCGAGTCTCAAGCCGTACCCATATCACGTATATAACTCATGAAATATCTGTATTTCTGATCTTTAGCCTTTGAATCTTCCCTGTGTGTGTTCTCTGTAACCATTTGCTCTAACTTGTGTGTTCCTCTTTGTGTTTGTCAATTAGAATCAATTTGTAAATTCAGCTGTCAGTGGCATTCTGCCACCCATCACACACTCATACTGACTGTCTGCCGGAGTGTGTTAGGCTTCTGTTATTCTAGGGCGTAATGACTTTGTTCAGTGTGTGGGGCAGTTGTTGTCTGTGTGTGTGGTGGTTTGGGCTGCTTTTGACACTTTTCTTTCTAAATTTCTCAGGTTCAGGTAGCTTCACTGGCCTGAATAAATGCTTTACATTGCTTAAACATTAGCAACATGACTTACACCACCATTCAAAAGCATGGGGTCAGTATTTATTTATCTTTTTTTTTTTAAAGAAAGCATGATCTCACTTTATATTAGGTGGCCCTAATTACTATGTACTTACATTGAAATTAGTCATGTGGTACAATGCACTTATTGTGTGCATACAAGTTTTTACATTGTACTAATATTTATAATTACACTGTTGACCCTTCCTATATAACTTAATCCACAGTTAAACCTACCTATTTTACTCATATTTTAAATGATGCGTGTCAGTAAATTTACTGAAAAGGTACTGGTCTTTTCTTTCCAATTGAATTTTTGTAACAGTGTGTTTTCAGCATTGATAATAATACTATGAAATGTTTCTTGAGCAGCAAATCAGCTTATTAGAAAGATTTCTAAGTAATGAAGACAGAAGTAATGATGCTGGAAATTCAGCTTAATAAATTGCATTCAATTTTTTTTAAATATCCAAAAATCTTACAGACCCTACATTTTAAAAATGCCAGTGTAAAAACATATTTACAGATACATTTTATTGAAATTTTATATAGGTTTATCCCAAAATTATATATATATATATATATATATAGTTATGAGGTCAAACAAAGCAAATCTCTCCTGTTTTATAAGAAAATAAGAATTTTATCTGAAATGGATGAGCAATGATGCATTGTGCACCCAGTTTAGCTGTCAGGTCAAAGGTCACTCTATTTCAGAATATTTTTCTGCATATGTTGTTTATCCTTGAAACTTTTTGTTTCAGTAAAGGGATGATTTGTGTGTGCATGTTTATGTGGTTTATGAGGACACAAATGTGTATAATGACATGGGTATGACATAGTTATTACAATATGAAGGTGATTTATGACAACATTTTCAGTATCCCCGTAATTCAAAAGACTTAAAAAACATACTAAATGGCGTTTTTCTGAAAATCTAAAAATGCACACAGTTTCCTGTAAGGGGTAGCTGTAGGGTCAGTGTAGGGCAATGGCACATACAGTCTGTACAGTAGAAACACCATTACACCTATGGAGAGTCCCCATAAATCACAAAAAAGAGTGTGTGTGTGTGACCACAAGCCTGCGTTTCTTCGCTCATTTTATCAGGCTTTCATGAGTCATGTCGCTGTAGGTCTGAGCCACTGACTCACGGGAGATAAAATGGGTGTGCATGTGTTTTTGTTTTCGACTGGTCGCAGGTTCAGAATCTGTGTGTGTTATTGTCTCAGAGGTCAGACTTCCCTCTGTTCTTTGTTGTTAGGAGCTGCGTTAATGATTACAGGTTTTGCTCCTTTGACTTCCTGTGTAATTAGGTTGCGGCTAAATCGCCACCGACCATCAACGTGTTTGTGTGTGTGTCATTTTGTCTCAGATGAGTGGCGTCACTGAGCTGTTCAGGTGAGGTGTGACTCATTCAGAGTCAGGTAGAAGGATGTGTTAAACACAGGGGAGCTGCGGCGGCCAGTCAAACAGTCTCCATGTGTTTGTCAAAGGCTGTCCTCCAACAATGCAATCAACACTCAAACACACTTACACTCATTTTCCTCTTTAACTACAGGCCTCTAGCTGTGATTGGGAGTTCACGCACTGTTGTCCTCAGGTTTTAGTGTTCTGGGTGTGTGTTTGCTTGACATTTTCTTCTTGTACTGTTATTGAGATTGTCAGGTAAATTGAGTCTTAAAGGGACAGTGACAGAAACATCCGCGTGTCCTCCTGCGGGGCTTACGCTGTGATCTGTAGTGCCGCTGTAATTATAGGTCTGATGTCAATTGTCAACAAATTATGGGGATCGTAGTCGCTCTCTCTGACACATACACACATATAGTCACACATGCATTACAACACAGGATTATGCAGACACACAAACAGATATTTTTAGCTACTTGAAAACGCAGAATCCTACTAGTTGTTCATAATGAAAAAACCCTGATGGAGAGACTTAGTTTAACATATATGTAAAAAGAGTAGTTAATAAAGAGATATTGCATACAGTACTGAATGTAATGTTAAAGGTTTACATTTATATCCAATTAGTTGAACTTTAAAGTGACATTGACAATTATTTCTGTTGCGTTTGATGTATGGTTAAAGTGTAATGTTGATGGTAAACTTAAATTTACTTGAGTGTAATTCCTACTGACATGTGTATTTTTAGTGATCTAAATATACGTTTGCATATATATTTAAAATGTAAGAACTTCATGTAATATCTCATAACAGCATGTTAGTCAACACACCAAACAGCTTATTATGGGTTTATTTATTAAAGCATTGATTTTGTTGTTGTTTGAAACCTAAAAAGTGCACTGTGTTAAAACATAGTGTCTCTTTGTATTTCATTTCATTGTCATTATGTTATATTATATTGGAACTCAAGCTTTGAAAATATAACATTTGAAGTGCACATTTAATATAATTAGGCACACTTTTAAAGGGAAAACCTTCGAGAGCATCAATCAAATATCCCCGGGCTGATCATTCTTCCTGATTTTGAAGAGGTTTTTTTTTTTGTACAATGTTACCAGTCAACCGAAGATAGTTATGCCATCAGGTTTCTTTTATGAATAGCAGTTCTTCAAGAGTAGAACGGAAAACTTTCATGTTTCACTTCTGTATACATCTGCATGTTTATGACAAGACTGAATAATGTTTCCACAAAAAAGCACTCCTCCAGACATTTCTTTCCCCACTGAAACTATTTCCACATACTATAGAGCGTCTTCCAATATTACATTAATAATCCAAATCATAAAAATTTTTTCCCATTCTGTCACTGGACAGCCTGGCGAAAAAACATTTTAATTTTAAAAATTACATTTTAAAATATTAAATATTTAATTTGTGGCAAATTTGTTACAGTGGTCACCACAGGAGGTTGCCGAAAACTAGTACCTCTGAAATTTTAGAAAGAAATATATTTCTGCAAAACATGGGTTCAGATCAAGGAAAAAGCAAAAAGTCTGCAACAAACGGGTGTCGCCATTGCATTGTGTGTGTGTTTGCGTATCAATGAACTCTTTTCCTGCCGTTGCCCATTAGATGCTCGTGATTGCGGGTGACCTGTCGGGTCACAAAGAGGGCATCCAGAGGTGGATGGAGGGGTAAATCAACACCCCACTGCTCCATGCAGCACTTAGAGAGACTCTCGCTGACCACCCACACCAGACAGCATCAGCAGCTGATGGATAGCAGCTATCTGTCTCTATGGTGACATGAGAGTTCCTTTGCATGCCCTCTAAATATTTACTACATCAGCGCCAATCAAAGGACAATGTCACAAGAGCTCCATTGTACCCATAGAGAGAGAGGATATGGAGTCTGTTCGAGGAAACATAGCTCAGTGATATCATATTAACTGCCATCATGACACTTGGTTCCTCCTGATTCTATTTTACAACTCCTAAAACCCTTCTTAATGATGTTGGCACACTTTACACATATATTTGGGAACAAGTTCATTGCTTGGTAAAGTTATAAAACCTGAATCAAGCTTCAAAATGAGCCAGAATGATATATAGTTCCTAAAAACTATCTTTCTTTACACTTAGGAACCTCAAAATGGTTCTCCTTTTATCATTGCACAAAAAAGAATTTAATAAATGTAAAAAAAAAAACATAAAATAAACACAATTTTTAAAGGTCCACTTTCCTCCACAACAAAAATAGTCAAAATGTATTTGACAGAATAATCCAATCCTATTCAAATAATGATTCAAATTTTTATAAAAGACCGGCAGGACGATGCTTCTACAAAACATACTTGGATGGAAATTTACCTCCAGAATGAACAAAAATAAACAACTCTAATGCAGACTTGTCCAAAACACACATCTCTACAGTGACTGATCACTTATAAAGTGCTTAAATAGAAAAAGTTCCTTCACTGCCATTAAAACACTGAACCTGGCATATTGCAATGTAATGTGATCCAATTTTTAGTGTGGTCTTCTTAACGTAACGGGTACAAAGTGGGGTTCACATCCTCGCAGAGTGCTGAGAATATGAAATAAAATATAGCAAAATATTACAAACTACTGTTTTACCCAAAATTCCAGCAAGCGAGCAACATAGAGAAATTCATATAGTTTGGGAAAGAAGGAAAAGTGTATCCGGGCAGCGCAGTATGTGTCCTGCCATCAAATCAGGGCCAAATCGGAGCTCTCCTTTCCGTTCATAACTGCTCTGCTTTCATTTACTCTGGCAATCTGTCATTTTGGTTCATTGTGTGTATAAGTCCACCCCCTTCCTGCTTTTATTTATAAGTCTGTATAATGACTATATAGTAGAATTATTGCTTTGTCAACACTGTTGATATTACACAGTCATGCCAAAAACTCATTTTAATCAAATTGGGGTTTTTTTCTCCATTATATATTAATGCATTTATTTTAGCATTATATCACGAGCATATGTTAACAAATTCAGTCGGACTGACTAATTAATTTGTTACACATTGAATGAGGGAGTTGGTGGTTTGACGTATCATAGATGAGTGTCTGTGTGTGTGTTTGTGAGTGATCTCTCATTAGCGGCCAGCAGCGGCTTAAATAGACTCATTGTTCTGAGCATGCTGATTAAGCGTGGCTGCTGGTCACACTCATACACACAGCTGTCATATCCATCACTCGTTCATCTAACACACCATTCTGATCCCAAACGCTCATCATATGTCATTTTAAAGTGATTAATGCTATCCAGGCTACTATCTACACCAGAAGAGTAACAGTAATGCTAAACATCTGACATGTGTCTTTAAACGGTGAGCGTTTTGAAGGCCACGCGCTACCAGGAGTTTTAGAGCATAGAGAAATAAAACTCTCTGGTCACCTGGAATACTCAAGTAATCAAACACAGTGCTTTTTTTCCTTTAGTGATATGTAAGCCATCATATTTGGTCATCACAAGGATTTGTGTCAAGGCTCAACAAGTGATGTGTGTTTTCTCACACATGGATCTATTATTTGAGCTACAATAACAGGCATTGACCCTGAATCTTTTAAAAGTCTAATAGCGGTATTATACTGTACCTCGCCCCGGTGTCTTATCTGATGCCCTCGTTTTCATACATCCAATACAGGTCATTCCACAATACCTCCAAAGTTACACATCTATTATTTTTGATTTATTTTGTTTTCATTAACTGCTGTTTTTTAATGGATTGCATAAAATCACACTGTAAAACACACACACACACACCGACTGTGTAGCAGGTGGAGGTATGCAGACTTCTGGCAGCTTTTTTGCTGGACTTTTTATGGCAGAGATCCAAACTAAATATTTCCTAACATTCACAGCACTTCACAGCGTGCTGATGAGCCAAAGGGCTTCCCTACTCACTGTATGTGTGGGTTTAGATAAATGACACAAGATAACGGCAGTTCTTTTTCTGATCATCTTTTGCTAATCAGATCTTATGAAAAGGTTACATGCTTTCTTAAAGCGTTTCCCCTTCAATGCTGATGAAGTCAGTGGAGAGTAAAGAGAAGAGCATGTGTGCTTACAGTGTGTCTGACTTTGTTCATCCTACACACTTTTCTCTGCTTCTTTGATGGTAAGATGTTTGAGTTTTTGAGTGTGTGTGTGTGTAAGGGGGTGGTCAGGAACATTATGTCTGTTTCGTGTAAAGATCTGAGACGCAAAGAGGAGGGGAAGTGTGCCGGTGGGGCAAACTCATTCAACATGGACACTATTATCAGCTCAGCATAACGCTGCAGTTAATGCCTGCGCGAATGTTTGTGTGTCTACAACAAACACATTTCTGTTAACTACAGTCAAACTCAAAAGTCTGGCTGGATTTAAATAGGTCGTCTTCATGACAGTTATAGCACTGAAAATGTATTCAAAAGTTGAGGCAAAAATGCCACGTTATATATAATGTTGAATTAATTATAGCATTGATTGATAAGGTTTTAATTGTTTTCTCTGGAGCTGAATAGGTGACGATAGGAAGTTAATTTCCTTAAAGTTTTGCTGTGCCTTGGATTTTGTTCTCCTACTGAACTGTTTGCTTTCTTAATGTCTTCCGTTAATCCTAATGAGGCTGGTTTGGGTGGAGGTTTGTGTGTGTGTGTGTGTGTGTGTGTGTGCATGAACAGAGATGTCTGAACTCTGTGTGTATCTGTAGGATTAAAGCATCGCTATCATTCACAGACGTTTATGGAAACCAGCAGGTAAAACAAGATTTTCTTTTATTATAAATGTACTTAGAATGTATATATTTATAATTCATTGTGTTATTGTATTTATTCAGCAAACTAATCATATTAATTTAATCTTAAGTAAGTCATGAAATGCACATTTTTTGTTTTCTTAATTTGTTTCCACTAAAAACAATCACATAATTAATATTTTCATCACTTTTTCATCAAGTGTGGCCAAAATTCTAATACATTATTGTATTTCTTGCTAAATAAGTCACTAAAAAAGTGAATGTGCTTAATTTAGTAAATATACTTAACATACATATTTAATATATTCCTGACTGTTACATTATAAAGATATCCAGAATTCCAAAATTGCACTTTTTTCTGTTGGTTTCTCTTCAGCAATATCTAGTTTTTTAAATTTGTTGTATTCTGTCCAGTAAACGAATCAACTGCATTTACAATTATTGCAATTGTATCAAATGCGTGAATACTTATAAAAAGAAGAATTTAATCTTTATATGTTTATTTATTGTCTGTTTCTGTGAGGCAGATTTTTTGTTTTTATTTCCCTGAATTTTCATTCTTTTCTAGCCAAATGGCATGCCATGTAAGCAAACCCTCAAGCCACTGTGACTGTTAGGGGTTTATGTAACATAGATGAATGCTGATAATTTAATCATTAATATAAACAGTTTAATAACACATGCGCCAAATTTAGCATGGTCCTCTTTTAGTTCAGATGTCTGGTCATAGTATTAATCACCACGCCGCCCCCTCTGTGGTAAATGTTGTAAGGAGACAGACATATCTCCAGATGGCTGGTTTGAGGAAGTGGAGTTGAAGCGGAGGGATTAGAGCACTGTTGCCCCGTTACCCCACATGAAAAGGGCTGGGAGGGGTGTCATCTGCAGAACGTGCGGCACACGTGCAGATCAGCTTCTCTAGCACATGTGTGTACACACACACACACAAATCTTCAGACTTGGTTCAATCCAGGTGCCATGGCTCAATATGCTTTGCTCAATATTTCAGTTGTGGCTTAGAATAACAGCCACACACTCACACACAAGCGAAGGAAACGCACACTAGCTTTCTTTTAACGAAGTAATCATTCTATTTAGAGAGAGAGCCCTGATTAAACGATTTTAAAGAAGATAACACTGTTTACACTGTTTTAGAAAAGATTGGCTGAGAGAAGGAAATTAGATTAAAAAAAAAACACACATTGGTTTCACATATCAGTCTCTGGCTGCTGAGGACAGATTGGATGTGGTCGTCAGTAACTTCTATGTTTGCAGCTTTAAGTTTGTAAGCAATTACACTGCACAAATTTGTCATTCCTAATTTCTAATTATGCCGCTAGTTTTTGCACTTCGTATCTTCCTCTGCGGTGTGGGGATGTTATGAGCCGTCTGTAAAACTAACAGCGCTGTTGATGTTCCTCTGCCCGCTATTGTTTAGGCGCTTTTCTTTCAGGCCACATTAAACCCTTTATATAGACAGTAAAAAGGTCCATTTGAATTTGACTTCAGAGTCGAGAGAGTCCTCCCTGCCCCCTGGCCTCAGCTTGTCCAGAGAAAGAGAAGGTGTCTGATCAAGCCCTGGAGGGTTCAGCCCTTTTATGGGCTTGAAGTCTCTTAAAGCGGATCTTATTGGGAATGGCCTTGGCCGAGACAACTCTGTTCTCTGGGATCCAGCATCCCTGTTACAGCTCTTTTGTTTGAAGGTGAATTTGAGTGTTTTGGTGCTGGTCCTTTCTGGACTTCTAATTGAGTGGGTTTCGGTGTAAACAGCTGTGGACCAGATTGGGGTGGGTTGTGGGCTGAGCTGGTTCTGGGCAGCCCTTGGGGCTACAACAATCTTCTGGGTAGTCTACTGCCAGGAAATAGTAGGCTGTGACTGATGTGGTCAGCTCTTTGTCACCAGCTGAATTTCGGGTGGGTGAGAGTGCTCTTGTGTGTAATGAGTGTTTTTGAGTATGTCTGCTGAGGGACGGGCAAGAAAACTTCATATTCACCTACTGAAAGAGAAATTTTGAGAACGATCAGCATATAAGAACCCAGAATGGGAGTTTGTAGGACTGCTCTTAAGAATGAATAATGCACCAGGGAGGGTAAGTATTGTGGGAAAGAGTGTAAAATGGGGGATAAAAGAGGAACAGGGACGTCAGTCAGCTCCCAGTAAACGGCAATAGTCACTGAGTCACCGTCACAGGACGTCCTTCCTTTACAGGATGAGAGCGAGGGGAAGACGCATCAACATGTTCACTTTCCTCTTCAAACAAGACCGTACCTCTGGGGGTTTGTGCGTCTCAATAATTCAAAGAATAGTTTGATCACTTTTTTTCTTTTATGAGAGTCTGTGTTATAGAAAAAAAAAAAAAAACAGTATGAATTGAAATTAAAATATAGTATTTTTATTTCTGGATTTATGTTTTCTGTTCATAAAAAAAAAAATCTATATTATGATGAAAAAATAAAATGCTAACTGATTAAAATGTGTATTTATAAAATGATTATTTAAAAAAGCAAAATTTTAATGCAGTATAAACTTATAGAATTATATTTTAAAAGAAAGAAGGTCAAAAGAAAGGAAATTCCAGGTGGTTAGGCCACAAACTTTTTCTATTTATTTGTTTTTTATTTTCTCTTCAAATAATGTGTGTGAAGAAGTGGAGTAATTGTTAGACCATGTATTCTGGAGGTGGAGTCAGTGACACTAAGGTGGGAGGAGATAGTGGGCAGGGCCAAAGTGTCTTCAACAAGTCAGACAAACATGCTCAGGCAGTCAGTCAATCTCAGACACTTGCAGGAGAAGTCACTTACCATCTGGACTAGCAGTGGGACAAGACAGGAGAACTGTGAGCTGCACCTGTCCCATACATATACACACACACTCAGGGGAGAGATCACACACAGCCTCTATGTGTGGCTGGGACCAGAGCGTCCTGGTAAGTGACATTTCTCTAAACTCGGTTTTTGTGTGCTCTGCGTTTATTTCTGTGTAAATCAGGGAATGCGTTTTACAATGGAAATAATATTTAATGCTTATTCTGTTATTTAGTGTTTGTTAACTCTATATGGTGTGATTGATTGTTTTGAGATATAGAAAGCAGTTGTTTGGGGGCTTTGTAGTTCTTTTTTTAAGTTTGCTAAAATTCTTAACTGTGATAATTTAGGCAGTTATTTTTAATATTCATAACAATTCTTAAAAAAGTATTTATTTATGTATTGTGTAAGTATGTATTTATTTCTTAGAAAAATATTTCTGTATTTAACAGTTCACAGTTTTATTCAATTTAAACTAAACACACTTTGAAAAGTCATTATTACAGAGGTTAGTCTTATTAAACATATATATATATATATAGTTATATATTTAAAAATATATAGTTTAATATTGTGCGTGCATATTTTGTATGCATATATCTGATTTCCATGTTTGTTAATGTGGAGTTTTTCAGTTTCATTATGAGTTTTGGTTCTACAGCTGGCCTACGCACACAATTCTTTCTAACAAAAAACAACTATTTTCTGATCTTCTTTAAAAAAAAAAAAAAGGGCATGTTGGTATAATAGAGAGTCCTCGACTAGAATTTATATTAATTAACTAAACTTAAACCGATTACAAATTTGTAAATTTCACAGTACTGTCTGTTTTAAAACATAAAATTTAATTCTTTACATTAAAATGAAAATAAGTTTTAAGTTTTAAAATAAGTTTTTCATTTTATTTAAAATGTAGTTTTAAATCACGTGAATTTTAAGAGACTTAATAAAACATTCTCAGCGAAGTGTAGTTTTAGTCCTGAATTGGTAACCACATACTTTGCCTCTTGGTTGAAGATTTGTTGTTTCACTTTGGGTTAAAGGTTTTCCTACTTTGTTTCTATTTCTCACACACACACATTCTCTGGGATGGATTGATGGTTCCGTTACTCTGCCACTCTGATTCCAATTTTAGCTACATTCAGATGTAGACGGGACTTCCTTCCTCTGTTTTCCTCCATTTGTGACTATTTTTTCACTCAGGGAGGAAAACAGGGAGAGGGTAAGATGCATGTTGATAGACAGAAATGAGAAGATCAGTTCTGACCTTACGAGTGGATCGGAATGGCTCTTGTCTTTAATATACTTCAAGAGCACTTCAGCTTCTATGTGCTGAAAGCAAATTCTTATTTTGTCTTATTGTTTAACAGCTCTAATTTAGGCAAAAATATTTCTGATTAAAACAAATTTGAAGTAAAAAAACATTCACGATAGTTTTAAAGAAACTAGATAATTGATGTAGTTTACCCTTTACCCTTTACTTTGATAAATCATTTAATACTAATGCCTTGTCTTTTCTTAGGCTGCTTCTCATCACGGCTCGGCCATGCTGACTACTGAGGGATCACCCTACACCGCGGACAATGAGGAGCTCAAGATGGATGTAGAGGATGTAGACATGACAAAATGGACGGAGGAAGAGTTTGAGGAGAAATGCACGTACATCGTAAAAGACCACACCTGGGAGGGTCCTCTGGAGAACACAGAGCTCACCCGAGCCGAGGCGTCTTTACCCCGAAACCTGGCCTTCAAACACCCAGCAGACTCTAAAGAGGTATGACACGACGCTCACATGCCATCACATATGCAACGGCATTACGCATAATGTACTCATGGCCTCCAGGCTTCCTTTTTGAAATGTGCCACGAGATTCATCAGGTTACAACTGCAGCCCTGCGTGCCATCTGCTAATAATTGTTGTCTGCTTGTATGAGTGTACTGACAGTAAATCTGCAAAGCCGCCTCAGAGTGTCACATTATCAAACTGCAAGAAGCGGGTTTAAGCAGAATTCGGGTGGTTGCGATTCTTGTTTAAACAGCATCTCCATAAAGCCGCACCTACCGATCACATAACTAGCATTAATCTTCTTTATCAGGACTGTCAGGCCCGTTTTTAAGCTGCTTTTGTTGAACGAAAAAAGTCCCTGTCTATGTCTGTGTGCTTAATAATTTCTAGCTCACATTGTTACTCGGCTAACACAAACATCCATACATCAGAGCGCCACATGACAAGCTCCTCAAGCACCCGAGTGCAAAAGTTCCAGAGTGCCATCTATCAAACCTGTTTTATCTGCAGCAGACTGCCATGTCTGTGTCCATGACAATCCACAAACACACTACTTTCCACCTTTCTAACGCTAATGACGGCAGAAGCTTTGAATAGGATTAAGCCTCTCTTATTTTGAAAGTGTTTATAGATCAGTAGGAACAGGGTTATAGATTTTTTCATCAGTCGCTCTGTCTGCCTTATCTCTTCCTGTGAGGAAAAGAGCGAGCCTCTTTTATGAGCACGTACTTATGAGGTGATAAAGAGTTAACCCTCTTTCTTCAAGAAACACCTGAGCTTCAAACAAGACGAGAGTGAGTGAAGTCATGTGTTTCACAGAGAAAGATTAAGATGATGAGAGAGGATTGATGGGGAAAGTGTTTAATAAGTTGAAAGGTAGGAGTCTTTTTGGTAGGAGAAGGGGTTGAACGTATGCATTTAAAATATTAAATATTGTGGCTTCAATTTTATATTTTTTTGTTTAGCGCATATTTCTGTAAATCCATTTAAAGGATCAGTTTATAAATTGTGTGTGGCCCTAAACATATTCATATTTCTATCAAATAAAGCACCTGTATGATTCAGTATTGTGAAGAGAGGTTAAGTTTGTTGATCACCTCCTCAGAAGTGTCTTTGCGGATAATTAGAGGTGGAATGGGACAAACGAATAGTCTCTCTCAGCCTTAGGACACAACCTTGATGACCTTCAGCTTCCTGTGGCTGTCAGGAGAGGTGACGGGTGAAGAGAGGCATGGCTCCATGTCTTTCAAGTGCGCACATCTGGCTGACTGTCAATTAATTACCCCTCTCTCACACACACTCTGTCTTGCTAATACTGTCAAGCTAATTTAATTAATTAATATTCCAGAAAATTAGCGAATTGTGAATTTAAGATACTGTGCTTTAAACTTCATCTACCTCTTTTTTAACCTCCAGTTTTTCTGCTTTTTTTTTTTTTTTTTTTACCAGGTTATCGGTGTAGTAAGCAGAGAATACATCCCCAAAGGCACACGGTTTGGCCCCCTTGTGGGAGAAGGTTACACTGCAGAAAATGTCCCCAAAGATGCGAACAGGAAGTACTTCTGGCGGGTGAGTTGTTTTGTTTCAGAATCTTTAAAAAAAAGTTGGAGCGGACCAGAAAAAAAAAATAACGGGTCACTTCCTGTTCCACTGACTGACTTCCTATGTGACATCATGGGCTTGATGGTTATGTAGAAGCAGTGCTATTCACAGAGCGATCAGAAACTGCTGAGTAAAGATCTGCTGTTTTGGGAACTGTGTTTCTGCACTGGCGCTGAATGACTGAGAGAGCACTGATACGTTCCATGAAGTGTAATCTTTATTTGACTGTGCAGCGCTCTGAGCTTGTGGGACAGGAAGTGCAGAATGACTCTGCACTTCTGTTAATGTGAATATATCTTTCTTAAGAATATGTCCACTTTAAGGATCATGTGTGTCATTGCAGTTATTTAAAGTGTTTGACCAGTGAAAAAAGAAATCCCACTGCAACATAACAGTTGCCACTACTATTAAATGCCACTAACTATTAAAACGAAACATTTCTCTCACTCCTCTGTGAGTTGCAGCTGTCGTCTACAGCTGTCGTCACGGAGAAAGTGCAAAGTCAACCTGCTCTGGTTTTGTGTTGACTTATTTTCTGTCACTTCCATATTGTTGCCAAATCGAAGATCCCCAAGTGGAACAACTTTGGTCTTTACCTAGACACAGCACTGATATCATTGTTTCCTGTGTTACTGTCAGTCTTTCATCATATGGTGTTGGGCAGGTGATTACAGAGTCACTGGTTAGCGTTTCAAGCATAAAGAAAAAGTGCTAGAGGAAGTCTAGTGTTGACGTTTCTGAGGGAAACCTTGTATGTGACGTCTTGAAAGTGTTCCTGGAACTTGCAAGCTTAGTATAAACAACACACTGAGACAGGCGTCCCCCTACCATACTTCAGACGAGACCAAAGAATGCTTTAGAGAGCTGGATGGAGATACTCTGAGATACTGTGTGAATATTAGTGTGGGGGCGTTGCTGACTCACTGTGAGACTTTATAAGAGTGAACCCCACTCGTCTGTCTCAAAGACATCAGAACCACACTGGACGACTAGAGAATATAGCACTGTAATAAAGACTGTAGGAAAGTTATTGTAATTAGAAAAAAAAAAAAAGAACTGGTCTTAATTTTCTTCATTGTATTTTTTTTAGATATACTCAAATGGGGAGTTCCATCATTTTGTGGACGGACTAGATGAGGAGAAGAGTAACTGGATGCGTTATGTGAATCCAGCACACTCGCAGCAGGAACAGAACCTTGCTGCCTGCCAAAACGGCATGAACATCTATTTCTACACGGTCAAGGCCATTCCTGCAGATCAGGAGCTACTGGTGTGGTACTGCCCTGAGTTTGCCCACCGTCTCAACTACCCTGCCTCTGGAGAAATTATGATGCAAAAACTCAGTAAGTTCACAACAATATATCTCTCTATTTGCCACAGACCTGGACAGATATTTGTTCCTTGTTATCTCAGTTTAAGTCTAGAAAAACATGCCTTTCCCACTATAGAGATAGACTCTGTAAGCATTGTGCAAACACACCAGCTTCTTCCCTTTCATCTCTGTTAAGATCAGAATTCTTTGAACTACTCTATTTCTCTCCTTTCTTCCTCTACATTGTTTTTGTTCAGACTAATTACAAAGAATAGGAATGCAATGTTGCAGCCATTGGTGTTTGAGGAAGGTCTTTAAACATGAAAGTGCAGACTAAGGTTTGTTTTGGCCAACATACTAAACCCGCAATAAAAGTCTCTAAGCTAACAAAAAAAAAAAAAAGAAAGAAAAAAACAAGACAGAAGGAAAGATTGATACAGAGGAGAGGGGGAGATTATAGGTAGGTGAACAGGCCAGTCAGTGTGACTCCTCTCCCCAGAGTCATGCGCATACCCTGGGGCTACTGAATGTAGCCGACCCCTTGAGCTCAACACACACACATAGACAAGTCTGTAATTAGACCTACTCACTCATGTCTACTGCCCCTCTACCTGTAGCCATAAGAAGGAATAATAGCCCTTGCATCTCAAAAGCGGAACAGTAGCAACCCTGAAGAAACCTGGTGTATGACTCAATCTGATAGAATGGGCTGATCTGACTGACACAGCCTCCCACATGAAACTGATTTAGACAAGGACTTTCTATTTCACTAGTCATGTCTGGTGTAAAATGACAGAACATTCAGCCAACATGTATCTCGAGTGCCTTCATTCCTTTGTCATCCTGCCTCAGGAGGTGTGGGAGGAACTTCTTCATTTGTTTGCCACTTCAAGAGTAAGGAGAGGCTAGTAAGAGCGCGCACAAGAGAAAAAAAAAACCTTCCATTGACTAGTTGAACTTCCTGGCGGCAGGGCTGTGCTGACAGATTGATATCTCTGTGATCGCCTGCTGTTTGTTTTTGGCAAGCTCTCTAGGGAGAACAGAACTGGTACTATCTGTGGAAGAGAGGTGGGAGGGGGGAACTGATAACCTCTCGGTTTGTTTACACGTAGCTGCCGGGACAGAAGGATAGGGGAGTAGAGAGTCTGGTTCATCTTTTAAGGGATACTTATCATGCACACACTCATATTCACACTTGAATTCTACACAATTAACCCTGTGAAAGTTCAGTGAACAGGAAGCAGGAAGTTATTTAATTGTTTACATCCTTTTGAAGGAGATTAACAGTGAAGTATTTAAGATATATGGGAAAGTAATTTTCTAATTAGCTTACCTTTCATCAAATGTGAGTGGGTGGAAGGGTCAGGGTGGTTTATAATGGGTCTCCTTAGCCTGAAGTAAAAAAATCTATTCATATTTCACTCCTCATCTGATTTATTATTGTGAATTCTGCAAAAGCTTGGGAACTCAGTCACTAAATAAAATCCGTCCCTGGTCTCTGTAGATTCTAAAAGGGAAAGATCTAGGCATGTAGATCCCTATTAGCAGGACGCCATCAGTCCCCCCACACCCGCTCAGTGAACCCCATTAGATAGTATCAGTGCATCCATCCCACCCTGACCGGGGCGGCTGTCAGGCCTCACATCCTGTCTGTAGACCCTAACACGGGATAATTTGTCAAACTGTCACACTAAGTGAACCACTGGGGTGCTTTGTTGAAATTTGTTTTAAGAAGAGCTGAATCCTCTGGGACAATGGAACTTCTGTGTCCCTCAAAATAACTGTAACTGGAATTGGTCAGGAATTGGGATCATCATGACCTTGTAAAACATATTGCAAACAGACCTGTATCAGTAAATGTAAATGAGAGAGCAATTAATTTAACATATTGTTTTTTGTGTTTGTGTGTAAACAGAGCAGAGCCTGATCGAAGCCACACAGCAAGCGACTGAAGTCAAGCACCCAGTGAAAAGAGAGCACAGCGTCTCAGAGATTTTGAAAGATGTCCTGCAAGAACCCAGCAGACCACTTCCCACCCGTCCCCGCTGCCCCAGCAGCCCAGACCGACCTCTTTACCCCAGTGCTGTCTATCCACTCCGCCCTTCCCTAAGCGAAGACTTTTTAAAGACTGCCACAGTGTTTGGCCTCCCACACCGCTCCCACAGACAGTGTTCAGTGACACCCAGCCCTTCAGCACACAGCAGTCCGGAGAGCAGTCCAAAAAGCAGTCCCACACCAGCATCCCTTGAGCCGAGAGACACCCTTTTCTCCTTCTCTCCAGCACTCTACAGCCGTGGCCTGAACCACTACCCAGGCTACTCACCAGCAGCAGGCTCCATGCCATTCTACCCTAACCCGCACTATTCACGCTACCTCATGCCCCACTACCCCGTTAGTAGTCTGAGTGGGCCACCTACTTTGGGCGGTATATTTCCACACATGTATCCCTTTTATAGCAGCTTGGTACCCCCTCATGTACCCTTCCCACCTGGCATGCTTCCGTCCGAGGGTAGTCGACAATTTCTGCTTCCACCTGACTCTCCAGCTCCCAGGGAAATCCTGCTCCCAGCGGCCACCAGTGCCTTTTCTGCAGCCACCTCTCTGAAAGACAAACCAGTCCATGGGCATGGGCACCCCTACGCTCCCGCTGGTGGGTCTCCAACAGCCGGCTCTGCAGCATCTACAGGACGTGTTCCTACCAAGCCTACCTCAGCAATCCTGAGTACCAGCCGCTCAGAGGATAAGGCGATCAATCTCAGCAAGATGAAACAAGGTTCCGCAGGCTACAAAAGTCTAGATTACCCACTTAAGAAGCAGAACGGCAAGATCAAGTATGAGTGCAATGTCTGCACCAAGACTTTTGGTCAACTGTCCAATCTTAAGGTAAGGAAGAGAACCCTGCCTCTTTTTTATGCATACTTGTGCTACACATATGTTAGAAGCACTCCTGGTAGTACCTAGCTGACCTGTCTTTATTTTTAGGTGCACCTGCGAGTCCATAGCGGTGAACGACCCTTTAAGTGTCAGACCTGCAATAAAGGTTTCACTCAGCTGGCCCACCTGCAGAAACACTATTTGGTCCACACAGGAGAGAAACCCCATGAGTGCCAGGTAAATAATACCAACAGTTTCAGTTGTAACCAGTCAATTCCTTCTCTGAGTAAGAGTAGTACGAGATCCTAAAACTCTGCTTTCCCCTCACAGGTGTGTCACAAGCGCTTCAGCAGCACTAGCAACTTGAAGACCCATTTGCGACTGCACTCTGGTGAAAAGCCCTACCAGTGCAAGATCTGCCCAGCCAAGTTTACACAGTTTGTCCACCTCAAGCTGCACAAACGGCTGCACACAAGAGAACGTCCACACCAATGTCCGCACTGCCACCGCAACTACATTCACCACAGCAGCCTGCGGCTCCACGTCAAAGGCTACTGCTTAGCGGTTTCTCCTTCTCCTAGCTGCAGCCTCGACGAACTCAATCGCGTCAACGAGGAAATCGAACGCTTTGACATCAGTGATAATGCAGACAGACTGGAAGAAATGGAAGGGTTTGATGTGGAGAGCATGGTCGAGAAACAGATCTTTGGCCTGCTCTGGCAGGAGATGGATTTTAAGGCGTCTTATCACAAAGGTAGCACTGGAGGAGACCTGCACCCCCCACCACCTGCATTATCTACATATCGTCTGAGCGAGCATGGCAGTGAGGCCTCTGTCATCAAGGTTCATTGCAGCAGCCCTATTCAGCTCCTACCTGTCAAGGTTAAAAAGGAGACAGAGGAGGCCATGGAAACCTAGCCAACTAGAGGCTTGCCTGACTAGCTCTCTAGGCCAGGTTATGGACAGCCACATGTATACGTAATTCTTCTCAAAGAATCAGGCTATGGCCTTTATGTTCAGGGACTTGAGTACTCAGGGCTAACAGACATCGTTCCAATCCATCAGTGGTCCAGTATGTCCAACGCAAATTAAAAAGACAATCATATTCCTTTATTATTATTATTATTAATATTATTTGCTCTTCTTGGTGTTTATTTTAGTTTGTTACGTAATCTATTTAATTTATTGTTCAACATCCTTCACAACCAACACGAGGAAATAATGTTTACAATGACTGGTTAAATCATTGTAATTTACCATTTTATATATATTTCCTTTTGCTTTATTCTTTTGTGGATAGAAACTGTAAATAGTGTCCCCAGCTGACTGTGATTTCACGTGTGACTGCAAAGAGCTCGCCACATTCAGGTTTATTTTTAATGTGGGCTTTGAAGTCAGAGGTAGACCTTTTTGTTGAAGGCATTTTTTTAACTATAGGAGAGGTCAGAGGTTACATATCTATGTGTACGTGTTTTACATAACATTTATTCTCTTAATGTTGATCTCTGCACGATATAATGAATACAAAAAGGGCATATTATATATTACCAACAACTGTTACCTCAAATGTCAGAGTGAGTGAGTGAGTGTGTGTGTGTATGGTGTGTGCTTGAACTGAAAGACGTCAGAGGCATATGTGATGTTTGTTTTGCTACTTGAAGAGGAAATCAAATGTCCCAATGTGCAGGTCTACATGTGGTCCAAAGAATAGCAGTCTGTCCAGCTGTCACACACAGGCTGTGAGATTGACACTGACTCTGCATTTTCTTACTTATGTGTGGCACATTACTGAAACCAAAACGATAAAGAAATGAGAATGTGGAAAGGATAACCAAAGTGAACTCTTTCGTTTATTTTCAGAGATGTGTGCAAGTGCAGCGTGAGCTGCTGCAACTGTCTGCTCTGCAGGTCTGTGATGATGTTTATGGACACTGCACATCACTTTGGCCTTTGTATGCACTGGTTCTTTTTTCTTTTGTCTTACGTTTGTACTTTTTACTATGATTTTGTGCAGCGATATTAGTAGCGCAGTTTATCAGCAATGTGTGCTGCGAGGTAGTAGTATCTCATACACTTTCTGTCCTAAAGTATGACCAAAGTCTACACCTCATCTTCAGCTTTAAATTAAAAAAGAAGACTGTCTTTGTTTACATACTGGTTTACGTAGCTATTTAAGTACAGCTTTGACAAAATGTAAATTATAATATAAATCTTCACTGATCTTCTAAAGCATTTTTGTCTCTTGTGTGTTTTTTATGTGTGTGAAATGCTCCACCAAACCACTGTATGACAAAAACCCACTGTAGCCCTTTTCTAAACATCTGATTTTCATAATTCATGTGATGTGATGTGATTGAAGGCAACAGCACAGAGAGGATTCTGTGCTTATTTCACCTAATTCAAACGCTATAGATGTATGTAGCAAATAAGAATCGATATAATTAAGAATATATTTTGCAGGTCTTTTTTTCAGATTTGTATAAAAATGATAAAAAGTACAGGTGTAAAGAGGATATCTATCAACCTTCAAAGAGTTATTTTTTTCCCTTATGACTTTATTTTGAGAATATTTTTTTCATTAAATATTAATTTATATTAGAATTAGCAAAAATAAAACAAGTAAAATGTATCTGCAATAAAAAAAAACAGCCAGAAAATAAATTTAATTTAGAAAATATGGAATAGTTCTGATTCTTAGGTACTTTAAAACACAACAAACTATCCTTTACGGTGCATTAAAACTCCGGGTCTGCGGGTAGCTCCAGGGGAAAAGTTAGCAACCCAGCAATTACAAGATGCTTCATTTGCACTTCCGATGAATAGATCGATGACTAGGCAGACAAAAGAAGCAGTCACCAAATCTAAAGTGTAAAATTCCACACCACACAAATCATGAGACTGCTGGTAATACCAGCCACAACAGGCTTATAAATATATCACACTATACACACTATGTCGGGACAATAATGAAATGCATATGAATATCAAGCAATTAATATGATTCTGATTGATTGCTAATGTGTAAAGTTTGTTTGTGATTATATAAGCAAGTACGGTACAGCGGTGTTCTTTTCTAAAAAGAGATCAAAATCCAATTTCAGTGTAAATGAGGTTAAACATAGTGCCATTTTAAAATGTTTTCTATTCAGTGAAATTTTGCTAGAGCCACATTTAGCCCACTAATGTAACTTTTGCTTTAAATGATCACTTCAAAAGAAATCCAGAGAGTAATACAAATATAAAGAATGGACTCTTGGCTGTGAAACCTGCCAGAATTGATGTTTACAATGTGTTTTCCTTGTTAAGCAGATGCGGTAATACATTGCTTATGCTGTTCTGGCTCATGTGTGTTCTCTTCCTAATCCAGTTCTGAGAACGCTGACTATATTAAATGGAATCCCTTTCAGCTCTTCCCAAATTGTACATTTATAGGCCCCATGTGAGCAAGTGGATTATATGATAATTGGCTTTCTTCATTTCCCGCTGCAAGATGATGTCTGAATCACTGGAGCTAAAAGGGGAAACACACAGTTACAGAAACAAGCTTGTTTTCAGAACATCAACAAAATGTGAATGGACAGAACCCAAGTCAGAATCTACTGACGTGGTTATACTGTTTATAAAAATAAAAAGTGGCTTATTTGAAAAAAAAAGTCACTACCTAGTTGAATTTATTTTGTTCCTGGATAAACTGTAAAAGACATCTATACATCAACATAACAGAACACAAGTAAGAATCTACTGATGAGGTCATACGGTTTAATTATGTAAGAGTATAAATATAAATCGTAGGATAATTGGAAAAACCTTCAGGAAATGACGTCAAAGCATTTTCGCTATGCACAATTTGTAAACTAATTTTGAGGTCTGCATCACATAATCAGCTCCATATGCGGCTTTTCTGGTGTAGTAAACTTGCTCAGTAGCTCACCTTATACAGTGGTGCGATGTGTAACACTCCAGTGTGAATCCTATTAAACACTACACATTAGAAGAGTATCAAAAGACTTCTTGAAGTACGCAAAATGACGTCTTACATTATGAGTAAATTGCATTTACTAACAAAATGCTTCCTTATTTTCAAAAGCGACTGAATATTAGCACTCTAGCGTCACTCAACAGACATTTCATTTCCAAACTGCCGCGGATCATACAACTAACGCGATAAAATGTTGAACTGATGCTTTTAGCGCCACCCACTGGACAGTTTAAAATTTCGCAAAACCAAGTTACCACATCGGGGTTTGTATATATGTACACATATTAAGAAGTGTGATTGCTGTTTGGATATTTCTTTCATGTCAGTGTGGTATCAGTGATAAGTGGAATACAATAATGGATAAAAAAAATGTCAGCTAAATGTTAAATGTTATGTTTTTGTAAAACAAATGACCATCTTTGAGTGTGAACAAAACCACATACCAGGTCTGCTGTAAATAGGATCTACAGCAAGTCGGTGTTGAGAAAAAAAAGACAAAAAAAAAAACAGGGGAAAAATGCAGAAAACAGGAAAAGAAAGTAAAAGGAAGAAAAACAATTACATGTACCAAAAATTTTAATAAAAACAAAGTACAGGAGAAAAGAATTCTCTGTTGGTGTGGGGGGTCATCATCATTGTCCCCTAAATGATCACAGCACCTTGGGGTCCCTCAGCACCTGTCCATTAGGAGCCGAGGTTAATGACAGGTTGGCTCTACCTGAGCGAAGGGGGTCTGAAGAAAATTAGAGGGCAGCTCATGTTAGAGAAGAGAGAGTTTTGTTGTTGGTTCCTCAGTGATCACCCCCCCCTCTGCTCAGCAGCTCAGTTCCAGGTGTATTCCGAGTATACGAGAAGGTCATTCTGATCGGACAGAGGGGAAAGTTGTCTTCTGACACCTCATATAACTTAACAGGGCCTGGCTGAGTTATGGCCTTCGAGTTTTACTTTTATATCCCAATCAGCAAGCGTAGGGGAGTGGACGACACAAGAGTAATGTGGATAAAGTCTGTAAAACTGGGTGAAAAACACATGAGAGAGAGCTGAAGGAGACATGAACCCTGTCCACTTCCTCATTAAATTAACTTCAAAGAGGGTTCACTGCCTAAAACGGTCAAGTCTTCACCTACTTCCCATGGAGGAAACCAAGAAATGAAGGAAATGAAGAAATGAGTCCAAAAAAAAGTTTTTACTGCTCTTACGACATGCATCAGAACAAATGTCTGAAGGAGAGATGACAGAGGAAGACGCAGAGGAGGAGAGTGGCTCCTCTGATCTTTTAAGTGACGGGTTTACTGGAATCAGCGAGTGAGTCTAGGATAGCTCTTTATTTAATGAACACATGAAGAGTGCTCGGCTTCACTTTGATGTCCACTCCGCCGCCACACAGGAGAGACCGCCTCCCCAGCCTTCTTCCTGTGCCTGACAAAACTAATGGCACTGAGCCCTGCCCCCAGCCGAAGACCACGACCCTGAATGAGAAGGAACTCTAGGTAAAAAAAAAAACTGACAATGCACGTGGGAAAAAGTAGATATGCAGGAGATTATTTGGAGTTATGAACAACAAAAAATGACCAGAGCTATTGAAACCCTTTAGACCTTGAGTATTATCATTTGTCAAACTGCATCAGTATCACAAACAATCTGAAGTGAGAAGAATCACACCTCTGTAGAACAACATGGGGATTTTCTAAATGTAAAGAATACTCACAACATTTGCAAAATTGGAAGAATTACCGCAATACAAGGCGTTCAGCCAAATAGTCCATTTGCACTGTGACGAATGAACCGGATATATGTGGAAACAAGACATTGTGGTCATGAATTAAGATTTTATTCGAAACCTTAATTGCTAATTTTAGTTTTTCATTTTAATTTAACTAAATAAAAATGACAGAAAAAACATAGAACGTGGACAAAATTTTACTAAAGCAGTGGAAAAAAGTTAATAAAGTGTTAAAAAACAATTCATATGTTGTGGCCATATTTTAACTAATTTTTTTTTATGAGTTGATGCTAATAAATGTCTCTCTCTCCTTCTTGACTCGTTACTTGCATTTAAAGGCGCGATAAAACAAATATAAAAAAATATGTTTTTGTTACCGATACCAGTGAAAATCCATGGTTCTCCGTACCGAAGCAAAACACAGTAATATTTAATAGTAAATAGTAATATTTTTATTTACTATTACTATTAAATATTAAAAAACTAAAATAACAAGTACAAAAATCAATGCCGTTCTTTACTTATTTAATATTTTGTTTCAAGTTTTCAAGTATGTGTGATTTATTTCTTTAAAAATAAAGTTTTATTAATTTAAAAACAGTAGTGGTGGTAATAGTAGCCAATCATACACATTATTCTAAATGGTAATACATTTCTTGCACAACATCTAAACCAAACTTTCATTTTGATGGGTTGTCGTGAATGCCTTACCGTTTCTGTGCGATATAACACTGGTTTTACTCAAGTGAAATGGTAAAATGCACGAAAAGTGAAACTCAGAGCAGTTCTGATTTGAGTCGATTTTTGCCATTTTTATATATCTACTGTATAGCAAAATGGTTTACAATCTGATTTCAGCCCGAAAAAAGAAAGGACAACCACACACACTGAATAGCTATAAAATATTATTTTAATTAAATGCATTTTGAATAAATCTAGCAAAGACAGAAAAGCAATCACCGCAATTAAAACAACGCAAGAAAATGCACATTTGAACCATTTCATTATAACTTTAACCGTGTTATTAGTAGTGAGGAGTTGCAGCATCTTTATTTCTGTAATTATTCAGACTCAAACAAGGAATGATATAAACATCTGAAAGTTTGTACACAAACAGCATTGTCTCAAGAACAGTCTGCCGAGAAGTCGCCTGGTGGTGGCGTAAGCTCTGCGGTTTTGCCCGCTGTCTCTCTGTCTCGGTCTGGGGTAAAACACTCACCGATTCCTCTAAACGAATAATCACTCTCAGCTGTGCGTCGTCTGCAGCACTGATCTACAGTCCCCACAACCCCCTACACACAGACAGCCAGTCTGCCTACAGGTTGTAAATAAACGAGGGGAAAAAAATACTGTAAGGTTAATTTGTTGGAAACGGTGCGATATGATAATGTATTTGCATGGCCTCTGACTTCCAATACATACCCATTTCAAAAATCCAATTTTTTCCAAGCAGATGGAAAATAAATTAGAAGAAAGCTAATCGTATCTTTAACAGTGGCCGGGAAAGAGCTTCATTTGTGCTATATCCCACATATATTTCTCTGGGATCGTGACTAATCCGCTTGTGGCATCATCACCTCCAGTGAGCTGCGTGACCCCCTACACGGCTGCCAAAACCAGACACTGACACATGTAACCCAGTGAATGAAGTCACTGATATTTCTCCCCTCAAAAAGAAAATTTTTTCTGCTTTAGTTTTTATGCAAGAATTCCATCTTCATTTTACACCTCATCTGACCTGGATGCATCCATAAAACGTGTAGATAATCAAGCCCTGTGGCGGTTGTTTAGTGGCCTCATTAAACACCAAACAGGATTTCTTCTAATAATAAACAGATCTGAGCGTCTAAGCATACGTTACTCACAAATTAGAGAGTGGGAACGGGAGTGTTAAAGAGTTAATGCTAATGGAATACAATCACATCAGGCTTGTGCAAATGTAAGAATGTAAGAATTTTAAAAGGCAGCGAGAACACCCATCTTGAGAACTCGAAATAAACCAAGTCGTTTCGAGAGAGTCTTCTTCGTGTGAAGTGCACAGAACTGTTGCTTGATGACCATCACTCGAAAAGGCCACGGCAGGGATGAGAATGAGAAAACAGTAAGAAATGGTGTGCAATCAGAACGTCTCTGCAGACCTTGTGTCCCTAATTCTCCATCGACTGGATCTTCTGGAATCAGTCACTTGGTGCTGGGACGATGCTGATGTGGAGAAAGTTGTCTGGGTGGCTCAAGTGTTCGCTCAACCACTGGATGGGTGTTTCCAGCAGAGGTTCAATGCCGTGAATCATAACCTGGAATCTCTTTGGCTCATCTGGAACGAGCGGAAAAGAGAGAAAAGGTCACAACTGAACATTAAAGGAAGTACTATTCAAGTCATGTCAAAAAAAAAGAGAAAGTTGTACATGTTAAAGCTTGTCACACAGTGGCTCTTGTGCAATGGTATAACACCAGTGATGGGAATAACGGCGTTACGAATAAACAGCGTTACTAAATTTTTCAGTAACGAGTAATCAAACTAATTACTGTATCCCCCGTTACAAAGTCGTTACTGTTACTTACAATAAAATGTGGCGTTGATATAATTTATTATAATATTATTAGCGTTTTTTTAATCTGAATGGATGCGCAGTGTTCTTTCACGCAAAGAAAGATGAAGAGCAAGAGTCTTTCATAGCATGCAGACGTGACGCGCTACATGTGAACGATGTCCTTTGTTGTGTTTTCCAGTCAAAATAACGGATTTCATTTGGAATTCCTCAACTTTTAAGAACTGTCGGTTTCTCTGGTAGTGGGCGGGACTAATGCGCTAATGACAATCTTATTAGCTGGCGCTCACCTATTATTGTCCATGTTTTGATTTTAGCAAATCAATTCGAGCGAACGCATACTACGTGATTAATATTCATGAACCCTGCAGCTCATTAATACGTAGTGCGTTTTATATTGTTATTAGTAGTAGAATTCATAGTAGTTTTGTTATCTTATAATTCTTTCGCCCAGTTTTTATAGAAACATTAAATGATAAACAAGCACCACCACCAGTTAGCTTCATTTATTTAACATTTAATATTGGCGGAATCCAAGTTTGCCATTTTATTTAGTTTTCAGTAATGAAATAGTTACTTTCCCTGGTAATTAGCTACGTTTATAAGGCTCAATTACTATTTGTGATAAGTAACTAGTAACTATAAATAAGTACTTTTATAAAGTAACGTCTAACACACAACGATTTCTCACCATGTTGTTTTATCAACATAGAACTGTCAATGATGAAATGTGGTGTAGCTACAAATTCTCAAATAACCAGTTCGACAATCAATGTCAGATTACTGCTGTAAATAATATAGCATTTGAGAAATACTTTGATCTTTTGTTCATTGTTTTTTTTAATATGTATAGATGCTTCTCTCATTCGCAGGCACAGAATGAAATCTGCATGTACAGTATATGGAATAAAAGACATACTGTAATCAAGTTTGCTTATTTTGCTCAAGTACGTGATCTATTTATGTCTGCACGTCATACTAACAACACACTTCTTAACCACAGATCAAAAGCTGCAGTTCCAACCACACAACTTTGCATTGCTGTTTGCAAATGTTTTTGGAACTCTGGTTTCAGGAAAAATAGAATTGTTGAACTATGTTGGAAATGAAAAACTTACAAGCATTCTTAGAAATGCACCCTGATTATGAGAAGGTTCAAATAAGGACACGTGTAACCTCACTTGCTCTTAAGATCTATAAAATGTAAATGCTTGCATTATTACAACATAACTGTCAAATTTAAGTAAATGAGTTTGCTTGTTTTTGGAATAAATCTTTGGTATTCAAGAAAACGTTAAAGGGATAGTTCTCCCATAATTCAAATTCTGTCATTAATTGCTCACCCTCGTGTCATTCATCTTTGGAACACATAAATAAGATATTTTGGATGAAATCCGAGAGTTCTCTGACCCTCCATAGAAAGGTAGGCATTGTTTAAATAGCAAGTGACATCAGAGGTTATGAAAGCTACTTTTTGTGTGCAAACAATACAAAAATAGTCCCTTTATTTCCCTACCTTTCTGGGACTTGAAGGTGGTAGTTGCTTTGCTGTCTATGGAGAGTCACAAAGCTCATATTTCATCAAAAACATCTTAATTTGTGTTATAAATATAAACAATGGTAACATGGGGTTGAGTAATAAAATCATTTTTAGGTGAACTTCCCTTTAAAATGCATCGCAGTCAACAATAATTTATCATGTGAAAAAAAAATGAGTGAACCCCCTAAAAATGAATATAAAACATGTTGATGGGAGACTTGTGCCCATGAAGTGGTCACAGGCATGAAACATCCCTGATATGTGTAACATCTAATACCTGTTGGCACCAATTCATGATTGAATACTCCAGGAACATTAAAAAGCCATGCAAGAACTATATATGTGAAACTGGACCACAAAACCATTCATAAAGGTACATTTTTCGAAATTGATATTTATGCATCATGTGAAAGCTGAATAAATAAGCTTTCCATTGATATATGGTTTGTTTATTATGGGACCCTATTTGGTAACACTTTATAATAACTACATACTATGAATCATTAGTTAAGCATTAATAAATACTCAGTTCATCTATTATCAAGCGTCATTCCAACATTAGTCAATAGTCATTAGTAAGCAGTTTATAAATACAGCTATAAATGCCTTGTTCATGATTTAGAAGCATATCTAAATGTACAAAAGATTTAACGGCTCAGTTATCTTCCTAACAGGAAACAAATAAACAACACAGAGGGATACAAAACTATTCATTGCAAGATGAAAAAAAACATGAAACTGTACAACTGTACATTTGATTTTTTCTATGAAATTGAAGGTTTGTTTTTCATTTATCAAATGCACTGTTGTACAATAACCTTTTTTAGATCTTGAAATAATATTTCTGTCTTCTGTATCCCTTTACATCTGATTTATAAATGCTTTACAGGGTATAAATAGTCCTCACTTTAGATGAGCTCACAAAAACAGATGTCTGGCAACTACTAAATGCTTCATAACTACCTGACTTACTCATGAATTACAGCAGGAACATGTGTTAATAAAGTATTTATTAACACACCGAGCAACTATTATCATGTGTCTAAATAATATAATAATTAATGTAAATTTAAATAATGAATCTTTTTCTTAGACTTTCTAAATGATCTTATTAAACACTGACAACTCCTAAACAAGGAGGTTTTTTTTTTAAATAACGTAATCATTTAAAAAAATTATAAACTGATCATTAATAAAGTATGAAAATACAATAATTATACATTATATATATATATATATGCTTAAGAATAAGGCATTCATTTATAGATGCACTTGTAAACTGTTTACTAATGCATAATAATGTTGGAACAATCGTTTATAAAGGATGAACTGAGTATTTACTAATGCTTAACTAATCATTCATAGTGTGTAGTTATTATAAAGTGCTACCTACATGGGGCTGAGATACAAAACGACTATTTGAAAAGCTGAGGGTGAAAAAACTTTCAAAGTTCTTAGTTCTAATAAAGTCCATATTTCTAATCAAAAATCAGGTTTTTATATATTTACAGTAAGGAATTTTACAAAATGTCTTCACGGAACATGATTTTAATATCCTAACAATTTTTGTCATAAAAGATCAATCGATATAGAATTGTTTTATGGCCATTGCTACAAATATACCTGTGCCACTTAAGAATGGTCTTGTGGTCAAGGGTCAGATATGTATAGAAATATATGCTAATATATGTATATATATAATATATGTTGAAAATTCAAATTGATTACTTGAACAGCAAGTGCAAGATGATCTTGGTTTTGAACCGATGTGTTGGGAATTCCTAGCTCCTAAGATTAAACAGTAAAAAGTATTGAAACGATTGAAAACAGTCCAAAATGGCTCCACAAACTCATCTAGTTCTTGGATGGCCTGGAAGTGATCAAATTCGAAGCAGATTTTCATCTTTTTCTGTGACCTTTTTAGACTACGAGAAACACAATTTCTGAACTTTCGACTGGTAATGCATTTAAAGAGGAATATTCACATTCATACATACAAGCATTTACTTATTTACGACTGACATTTTAAAATTGTTGTTTCATGAAACAGATACAATATATGAAAAGATCTTGTGAGAGGCTCTATTGTCAGAGGAACCGCAGCATGATAATTAGATCTATTGTCCACTACTTTGTCATCTCCTGAACAGAACAAATTGACCAAGTTCACTAGCGTAGCTAGTTACATACGACTGGAAAATTGAAGGAAACGCTAGAGGCAGTAACATTACCCTGTTGACCCATGGAGGTTAAATGGCTAATGCAGTTGGAGGGAAGGAGTTTCAATTTGACAGCAAGTGATGGTTCAGGCATCAGCATGTGTGTTGGATGACCTTCTCACACTACTGAACTGCATCATGATCTACCAGTTTATTTGCATAAAAGTATTACAGAAAAGCAGTTGTTTTTTGGCCTTTAAAAACGTTCAGATAAACAACACCAAAAAAGGGTTTCACTGCAGGACACAAACAGCACAAGTCAACGCTCTCTCTCAAACTCACACAAAAGCCATTCATCATGTCTGCTCCACTTACTCCATTTATCATGAGTCTGATGAGCTGTAGCTCAGGGCTGGAGAGGTTCGGGACACAGATAACGTGGGCGCAGGAAGGAACCTCTCATAATAATGCATTCTTTTGTTTATTAAATGAGTGGTCAAAAAGGCACGGCCTCAGCTTTCCCTCTGACCGCTGTCAGCTCACTTATCTTTAACTAGATTCATGCATCATTTGCGCTTTCATTAGGCATAGCTGTCAATAAGGTCAAACATACACGTTTTTTTCTACTCTTGCATGAAGCAAGTAAATCTTTCCACCTTCACCTAAACCAAAATGCTTGGGTTGGGGATTATTGTGATGACATACTGTATAAATATACAAAACCTATATATAAAAGGGTAAAAACCAAGTGGTTTAAAGGATAATTACTTTTGGGGTTACACTGTGATCTTGAATTCAAGTATTTTAATGTTGTGATGCAATGTAATGATTCTTGTTCTTAATGTGCCTGACATGAATAATTTATTCAGTATGTATATATATTTAATTGGACTGAATTTTAACAGGCATCTTCTGTAAAGCATTGTAAATGTATGATAGTCATCGATTTTTCTAGCCCAGAAAAAACACGACACATTCTAACGTATGAAAAGAAAAAAAAAGCTGTATTCCGATTAAGCTGCATTACGTTTGAAAACCCCTTCTCGCCTTTGACCCATATATAAAAATCAGTATATGAATCAACACTATATATTTATTTTGGATGGGATTAATTATTTGACAGCACTACTTACTATATAAATCTTGCTTGCTGATATGTTCTCCATAATTGGCGAGAGTTGTATATCTTAATTCGTTTTTCGGGTAAATCAGCATGATCTTTCTCTCAACAGGAAAAAAGTTCAAACCCATACCTCCTACAAATACCAAGAACATGGAAGCAACAAGCTTCGGCAAGCTAATATGACTAAACCCGATGACCATTTCAAGCACAAGCACACATGAACAAAACATCCACGTAATAACGGAACTGATCTGAGGCCAGTTTAAGCTTTATTTATTAAGGGCTATACAGCTCTGACCATGAGCGTTTACTTTGGAACGGTCAACCCGTTTAAAAAAAAACGACTCAAAGAGAGGACTAAACAATCAAATGACCCTGATTCACACAGAAATAGTGCGATGAGCAGAAAAAGTAACTTATTCCTTGAAGTCCTGTGTTTGCCTGCCCCCGTGGAGTTTGTAAGGGTGTAAGGTGGGTGCGTCCCCAGTATAACTCTCAGAATGATGCAAGGGGAATTCAAACAACTCAAGCTCATAGTAATTGAACACAACTTTCTTTCTTTCGGCAGTTATGACAAACGCCCACAGAAAAGCCCTAGCATAAGTTGGGCTGGACCTCTGCCACCTTGGAGTATCTCACTCAACTAAGACTGAACGTCTTTCAAAGCTGGTAATGAAAACCCAAAAATGTTTACTTGGATTACCTTATGTGCTGTATGACTTTTCATTTCCGTTGCTGTGACCTTACCATAGCTAGCACCACACTCAACTCTCTAAAGTTAGATCAGAGTTCCCCAACCACCGGCTCACGTCCCATTACCAGGCCGGGGAAGAGCTGCTAGAGAATGTTCCGGAATAAATGTGTATAGATATGGCACATACGGCTCCGATATTTATTGCGTGCTAATGATTATTCAAATGATTCTGTATTTTCATTTGTTGTATGCATTTTTATGCATGAGAAACATTTAAAAAGTAAACGGATGATTGTTCTGACTCACTGAGATGTGTTTCAGACAGTTGATGTATATTTAAATTAAAACTACGTCAAAAAAAAAAACATGTGATACGTGAAGTCTCAAAAACCACCATATATATATATATACACATACATACACACACACACACACACAACCAGTCAAAAGTTTGGAAACACATTTGTAATTTTTTTATTTATTTTTTTAAATATGTTTCTTATGTTCATCAAGGCTGCATTTATTTGATCAAGAATACATGGAAAAATGAATATAATTTTGTAATATTATGAAATATATACTTTTAGCATTTAAAATAATAGCTTTCGATTTTAATATATCTTAAAATTGTATTTGTTTCTGTGACGCAAAGCTTAATTTCCATCAGTATTACCAGTCTATGCTGATTTATTATTAGAATTATCAACGTTGGAAAAGTTGTGATGGCAAACATTTTTCTACAAACTGTAATACTTTTTCATTAATTCAAGGATCTTAAAAGAAACATTTCACAGGTCTTAAAGAAATACTAAGCAGCACAACAGCTTCTAACACTGATTATAAATCGGCATATTAGAATGATTTCTGAAGGATCATGTGACACTGACTGGAGTAATGATGCTGACCATGATCACAACATTTTTAATTCGATATTAATGTATATTAAAAATAGAAAATTGGTATTTTACATCACAATAATATTTCACATTATTACATATTTCCCTGTATTTTTGATCAAATAAATGAAGCCTTTGTGAACATAAGAAACATCTTTAAAAAATATAAAACATCTTTCTGTTTCCAAACTTTTCACTGGTATTGTATACGAAGAGTTTGGTTCCAAAACGTGATAAACTATACATAAAAATCAGCATTGTATTCAGCAAAATGCAGTATCTAACATGTTATAGTCATGTTTTCTTCTGTGACAAATGCCAGTCTCCCTTCTCTGCTGAACACGATATATCCGCTCAACCAATCACAGTGCACCATTCCACACACTGTAAACAGCGCTGGTAATGGCGGTGCTTTGAATACACCCGACATCCTAGTTTTTCTCCTCTACTTTACTTTGTACTGTGTGATCAACAAACAAACAAAGAAATTAGGGCAATTACGCAATATCGCATTCATAATCAGATGAAAAGCCTTTGATTTCGTAACTTGTCATTGTATGTGTTTTTATTAATGCTATTAATATTTTTGTCAATACAGCGTATAGCACTAGTAAACTAAATGAATGTAGCATGCCAAAGATGAATGCACTTTTTGGAAGTTGAATGTAAGGTTGTTCATGTTCTTGTTCATGATAAAATTTCTTTTATTGTTGAAATTAAATTATATCATAAAAAAGATGACCTGTTGAATTCATTTTGGGAGCGATGATGTATTATTAGTCCAGTTCCTGTATATTATTGACCGTGTACAGAGGCTGACATATATGCATCAACTTACAGTATTGTGTATTGTCAACAGTTTCATCATGGAAAATAACTTTATAACGATGCAATGAATTTATTGCATTTTGAAGAAAACAAAACAAAAATAAATGAATAAATAAAAAAATTAGTTATGGAGTTATGGGGAAAAAAACAGTTTTAATAGTAAATTTTTTAAAATCAAAATCTTGATTTAAATTTGTAATGTTATTAGAACTTAAAGATGCTACGTGAAAGTATGAAACAGAAAGCAATAGTTTTTTTGCTGAAGAAAACACATTTTTACTCAAATTAATCAAAATGGACTTATAGCGTTTTGGAACCAAACTCTTCATATATATATATATATATATATATATATAAACCTCCAACAGTCCATACTAAAATGTTCAGAACATAACTGTCTGTAGTGTAATAGTGTTTGAAGAATCCTGAGCTACAGGGGTCGGAGGAAGGTGGGAGAAAACATTTTAGTACAGCGAGCTGCTTGGAAAAGGTACCTCCATAAGACCATTCATTTTAAATACGTAGTTGTAATTCTTTAATACTGCTGATGAAAATTTTTAAAGGGACAGTTCACCTAAAAATATATTTTGTTTATTGTTGTCTGTGTGTTCGAAAAAATATGAAATTTATACAGGAATGATATGAGGGTTCGTGAATGATGAAAGAATTGTATATATATATAAAATACTTTTCATAGGTGTCTGCAACAACATCATGTGCAGTACCCCCCGCCCCCAATTATCATAAACGGACAAAATTCGTAACATAACATCACATGAACACAAAGTGCTGCCAAATTGATTAAAATATAGTGTATATATATATATATATATATAGTATATATATATATATAAGGGGTGGCTTGGTGCACTCACTGAAGCGTATGGTTCCTCATTTTCTTCAGCTGGGATGTTCCAGTGACCACACAGTGTGCACCAGCAGATGTCATACATGTTGTTTTATTGTTTATAGCATAACTGTTGCAAATAAGCATACATTTTACATTTTCAAACTTTTTTTTTTTTTGCTAAATAATAAAAACTAATATGTCTACAACCTTTTAAGATATAAAATGTATATATATATATATATATATATATTTTTTTTTTTTTTTTTTTGATGCACACAATGCTATCGTAAGCCGAAGATAATGAGGAAATCACGTCTCTCCCTTTGCCAAGTGCATTCCAACTGAATGTGTCAACTAATTGCTATGAAAACAGCGTTTAACAGTTTATTACACCACATGTCATAATAAAGACAAAACAAATGTTTTAGAAATCTGTCAAAAACAATTTGTCTAAACATAAAAAATGTTATTGTTATTTGTTATATCTATGCCTTTCATTACAGCTTGCATTCTTGCTGGCATTGCTCAGGTACTTCTTGACTGTAATTTGGTATCTGAAAAAAGAAAAAACTATAAAATACCTGACTATTTTTGTTCTGCCTTTTTTCATAGCTAACAGCAATTCTATATAGCATTAGAAATAAAGAGTTCACGCATGTTATGACTATCCAAAACACTAAAAGGTACAAAATATTTTAGTAATTATCAAAAACCTTCCATTAACTTGTTTTTGAAAATTAATAAATTCATAAATAAACATAATAAAGACAATAGCGTTAACCTATAGGTGAGAGTAATGTACTGCAGGAACACACTTTCACTTTGATCACAGACTCGCTGTCATTTCTTTATCCTGTGAAAGGTAGCTATTTATATTAAAAATTACATGCTGTATCTATTTACAGTTCCTAAAATTTGTGCATTTAGTCTTTTAAACGTTCAGTCTGACACTCATGACATGCTCAATCAGTAAAGATTTACTAACACCACGGAGCTTCATGCAAAAATGGAAATGCTTGTGTCGAGTTTGTGCCATTTAGACATATGACTATAAACTTTCCCATTCGATCGCTCCAAGAACACAGATGCTTCCGCGATTTAAATAATGAGATCCCCATGTACACATGTATATCTATAGTTGTACGTGAGTGAATAGTCAATAGTCCGCTTTAAAGTCTCATATTTCATATTTGAAATAACCAATGAAATCTGACAACAAATATGCATCCTCTCTTTTGCTCTAATAGCATTATAAAAAGCTGGATCAGGCAGCGTGTTTCTATATAGACTGTTTCTATAACAATCAGAACTTCAGAAGGTGGGGCTTCCTGCGATTAATCGGCCACGTTAAGCGTTGCATTTGTTGACATTCAAAGTAAAATGAAGTGTCTTTAAATGCTCTTCTTTGCGCATAACTACTTCCTTCAGCCAAGGATTAAAATCTAGGTTTGACAATATAACAGCTGAGACTACTACTTACAAAACGACACATCATGTAAAGTGTTATGAGAGAGATGGACTAAAAGAGTGCTTTAGACAAATACTAATTAGACGAAAATTAATTTACAGTCTAGTGCTGTACAGTGCTGATAAACAGGAGAAACATTGTGTGAACAATACATTCAGAAGGCTTTTCAATCTACAAATCGCCATCATTTACCATAAACAATCACTGCACCATGGTACTGGGTCAAAAATGAGAGATATTCATAGAGAATTTTATTATATTACTAATGTAAACATATAAAAGGGGTATGTATATATATATTTATATATATATATGTGGTGGGGCGTCATCTGCATTACATTTTGACATTTTAGCGCAGATGTATACCCTATAATTCGGACGGGACTAGTTTTCTAAACTACTGTACGTGTGAGCTTCGATTCTTATCACCTGTTGTCCGCGATTTTCATGTACTATTTCAGACGAGACTAACACCTCCGTGTTTATTAGATGAGACACAGACAGGGCAGATCCGGATTAAAATCACCAAGTAACCACCCACTGTAAAACTAGTCCCGTCCGAATGGGGCTTTACTTTTAGTCATTATTTAGGTAGCACACATGTTCTGAATGCTAACTTATATACAGTATATATATATATATATTTGGCATATTTAATGTGCTCCATCTATGTGCATTGATCTATGTTTAAATGTAAGCATAATTTCCATTGTTCAGAATATAAATCAAACATGTCTCCTCAGAAGATTTGGATTAAATGGCTTATTTCTTATGAATTACTTCTACTATGTCTTCATAAACGCAACGTTTTGGACGAATGACTTTTTAATGGGTTTCAATTTGTGTTTCAAAGAGGAAAAGTTTCATTGGTTTGGAATGACATTAAATGATTTTTTTAATTGCAAAACCTGTATATGCATTTCCTAATACGTTCATATATATATTGTATTTAACAAATAAATTCCATTGTGTAAACTACCCAGAAACCATGTATATCTAACATATGAAACGCAGTTAACAATCTAACATAACACAAGTCTAGTGTTCTAACGAAATCTAACCAGTTCTAACTTAATCATTCTACAGGGTTCATCTTTTTTGAGTCACTGAGCCAGTTTTTTTTTTACCACATTACCACGGTAGGACAGCGACTGAAAGTGCTATTTCAGTGCCTGTCACAGGTTTGAGTAGTGAGACATGTTCGATGGTGATGGAAGGTGGGACGGCCAGCTGGAGGTTTCCCCACTTGAAGCGTGGGTTGACATGAAGGGCTGCTGGGCGGGGGTTTTCTGTGCAATTCATTTATTTGAAATAATACCACCACACACCTTCTTATTCACTTAAAAACTTCTCACTATTCTGACCGACGTCTTAAGCAGAACATGGGGAAATTTTCAGAATACCGTGCATTGCGTTTCGATATATAAAAATCTTTATCTTATTGTGAAAAGCGTAGGAGAGATTGCACCGTTTCATCTCCATTTTTACCCCAAAAGGGGTGCATGTCTACAGATAGATTCCATTCTGCTGGGTTTTGAACACCTGAAGGCAAGGACAAGGAATATGCTAAAGCATATGCTTTTTATTTTTACTTGTGGGAATCCCCATTACATTGCAAACATAACAGTACTGTAAACCATCTGTGACATTAAGTCACCATCAAAGCCTTTCATAAAACAGAAAACCTCATCTGCTGATAAAAGACCATGTTTCAAATCACAAAACGCGGCTTTTCGCTCATGTGCAATTGATATGAATCAAGCCAAAACTGCGATAAACGAAAATGATGAGACCATCTTGAGATGGAGAAAAGGTATTTCCCAGGTTGAGTAAGTAAACACGCATTTCCCCTGTAATCTCAACACTTTGCTCTGCTCTGTTATCAAAGCAAATCCCACATATCTGGAAGAGGCCGAACGACAACAAAAGGAGAAGCACAAAGTGCCACTTTCTCTTCAAGCAAACCACCGGGCCGTTCAGACAAAGCAAGCAGGTCTTGAATTGGACAGATGTGCTCCGTCATGCAGGCATCTCCGCCAGCAGGTGCTCCGTTTGTCACTGCTATTGTCTGCTTATCTACTTCCTCTCCGGAGAAACCAAGACCGCCCCTGTTTTGGCTGTGGATTTCATTCATGCAACCCTGATTTGTCCTTTTATTTCCCATCTCTTCAATAAATCTCTAGATGTTAAAGATTTGCTTTCCTCTAATGTATTTTTCTCTCATCTATAATTCCAACATCCTGTGAGAGATAGATCTAAACTGCAAACACGTTTTTATCGAATTATTTTCATCTTGTGGATCACAGCTCACCTTCCGCACATATGGCAGCAGGAAACAGCTCTTTCAGCAGGTCTCCTAACGTAAGTGTGTGGCCTTCTGGAGACACTGGTCGGAAGAGCTTTTGGATGAACGGTCTGTCACTCATCGTCTAAAATGAGAAATATGAAATCCGTTAGACTTATTTTGATATAGAACCACATTGTGAAGTTCTCAAAAAACTGTCACTGATGAATGTTAAAGAATGCCAATTCACAACAACAACTAAAAGAAATACAATAATTATATATACATATAGGCATTATTAATGGCAACAACATAAACATTACGGTGCATAATACGGTGACGTTTCCTCACTAAACGGCTGTACACAAAGCAGCTCTGAGCCTATTATTTGAGCTATTTTTAGTTTGTTAAAACACTAAACAGACATTTTCTACATCCTTTTCTACCAGTTGGTATTATGTCTACAGACTGTTTTAAGGCTTGAGCTATTTGTTACTGTTTTGTACAGTTTTGTACAGTGTGAATTATTTAATTTTTATCAGTAGTAGGGGTGGGCGATATAGCGGTAGACACGATTAACTGGTTTTGGTCTATCGTTTTAATCGCGGTTGAGATCATGTGACGTTGCACGTTACGTAACCACTTGATGCACATTCACTTCGACAATGGAAGAAGCAGTGTTGCCAACCTATCGACTTTGTCGCTAGATTTAGCGACTTTTTAGACCCCCTTGGTGACATTTTTCCACAAAAGCGACTAGCGACAAATCTATCGACTTCTTGGACAAACTTCAGCGAGTGTTAGGTAGTGTCGTGCACGCAAGCTCTTGTTTTCCCATCGCACCCCTCGGTGCAGCAGCAGTGAGTTCTCCTACATGTGACAAAACCAACAACGAGGAGATCAGAATTGCTCTATTGTGATATGTATCGCTATCGAGGTAGAAAATTGCTTCTACCGGGATAGAAGATTTTGGTTATGTTGCCCACCCCTAAACAGTAGGTTATTGGTGAAAAAAATGTTATGTTGAATTTACTTAATTGTATTACGTCAAGGGGTTGCACAAAATAAATGTATCTAAATCCAGATATATTTATTAAGTTGAGTGAATTTATATTTTATAAGTTGAGTTTACTTATATTTTAAACATTGAGTTTATTCATCTCTTTCAGTAATTTCAGATTTATTATATTCATAATTTTAGCTGAACTATTTTGAGTAGAATTTACTCAAATTTATTGTGCAACCAGATCAATTTAATCATTTAATTTCTACATATTAAAATCTATGAAAAATAAATGAATAGGGAGACATCATTCTACACTCAAATAATGAAAAAAGAGGAAGAGGAAATCATTTGTGTTCTTTTAAAACGAAAATATTTTTTTAAATCAACTGAACAGTTGCTTGGTGAATCATTTTTTTGAGTGTACCGAAAATGCAGAGCTGGATGCAGCATTCAAACAAGTGCAAGAAGTTCAATCCCCCCGCCTTGTCGCCTTCAGAAAAAAAATGTGTCTGCACATGCGCAGACCGGACAGTATATGGAAATTAAATGAAATTTATTTTTTTTCTAATTACTTTTAATTGAATGAAATTAACTTGTTTTAAAGGGCAGTGAATCTGAAAATTAATAATAAAAGATAATTAGGATTAAATAACACATTAAAATCAGTGAAATTAACCAGATAAAAACATGTAACATTTACAAGGGGTCAGAATCATTTTTTTCAGTGCATCACTAGTTTGCATATGATGTGACTGCATATCCTCATGAGCTGAAATACTTAAAGTATTAATAATATATTAAAATGAACAAATAAATAAGTAAAGATTCTGAATAACTGTCAAATAACATAAACACACACACAAAAAACACCTTTAATACACATTTCGGTTTCCTTCCATAATCTGTTTTGATCAGATATACATTGCAATACACAAGAAAATATTGCTCCTTAAATTCAGCATTTCTTTGTTTGTTTTGCTTTTGTTAAATTGTATTATCCACAAGCCCATAGCATTCACATTTAAGTACAATTACTTTGAGTAAAAGACTTGTGAACTAAATTAAGTTAGTACAGTGGAAAGTAATAACGAGGTTTGGTTTCTTTTAAGAACAGCTTTGTGATTTACCCTGAAAAAAAAAAAAAAACATGACTTATGCATGAAACAGAAGCATGTGTGGTGGACGTAAAGTATATAGTGAATAATCGGAAAACTAAGAATCCCCAAACAACAACAACACAAGCGCAGTCCTGTGACGCAGATATAGCACACCGTAACACAATGACTACACACACCGACCACCTACACTCAAGTGAGTACACTTTTCCTTTGAGCCGTTTCAATTTCCTTTTCTTTCTTATGTCACCTTTAGCCTGTCAGCATACATAATCGCATTTGCAAGAAATGGCATCCAAGTCATTTCAGGGTACCTGCTTTTCACACCCATTACGGAGCTAACGACTTATAATTCCTTTGTTAATATCATGTCTATTAACCCAGACCAGTTAGGTATAATGTTGTGGATTGCTGAATAAGATACTGAGTGGATTAACAGCCGGCAGTCACGGCTTAGTCTTTCCTTTGGCCTTGAGCGAGCGAGCGAGGTGTCGAATGCTGGACAGGATCCAGTTTTCACACACAACTTGCATGTGGTCAGTGATATAAGGGTATCATTGTGTAAGATCTGGACCCGTGGTGACAAACAGCGGCCTGACAAACAATAGGAGTCAATCTTGGTGCTGTGAAAAGGAAACTGGTGACACAACGGCTCAGGTAGTCCAGCTGACACCGACACCTCCAGGTCTCAGGAAGAGAAGGTGTCTCAGGATGCTACGGCCTCGATCGGGTTACCAGAAAAACTGACTCACTGCTCACTTGCACCAAGATCATCTCCAGAGTCAGAGAGGAGAGAGTGTGAGAAGTGACAGCTACTTCGTTGCATTTTTAAACGGCAGCATTAATTATTGACCCCAGCATTATCCAAAAGGCTTCTGATACCGATGAGAAGTGTGATACTCTGGGTGCCGACACTTTCTTTTCAACTCCCATGACACCCTAGCTGGCAAACCAGCACATGAGCCACACAACAGACATCATTAGCCTTTCTCCAAAAGCAAGAGGCCAGAGAAAAGAGATGCTCTCGAGTCTCAGAGCTCATGATCAGAGGCTAACTCTGCTCTTAGAGTATGAAGACAATTATGGGTTCTTTAGGCAATAATCAGAGTGTAAAACACAAAGTAAGTCACTCAGGGAAACAGATACCTGAGCCTTGCCTTAATGAGATTAGAGGTAAGAGTACATTAAAACAACCACGTCATTTGAAAGTCCAAACGATATTAATATAGTCAAGAAATATAAAACTGCTGAAACATTTTGAATATTATATATATATTCAAACATGAAATTTTACTTAAACTTAAATACTCAATTTAGTCAGTACAGTCAATCAATCAACCAACCAATCAATAAATACATAAATAAATAAATCAAATTGAAAGTTGCTAAACAAAAAAAATAATCCCCTAAACATTTTTTTATGATTTTGTTAAAACACATAAACATAACACAAAAAGTCCAAAACATTTCTGCTATTCGCTTTAAGTCGAATCAGTCAAATCCTTAACCTTAATCCTTAAAATCCTTAAAGTAAATGGGGAAATACCTGATATATCCTAAAGGGAATATAGCGGAAGCCTCCCTCTTCAGTAGGATACTCCATGAGTTTACGATTCATGGCCCAGAACTGGTCGAATTTATCTGATAAAAGAAAGAAATCGTTTAAATCAGTGACAATAACTCATGTTTCATTTGAATTAGCTTTGATCTGTGAAATTTTTAAGCACAATATTTAATCAAGCTGAATTCTTCAGTGAGGCAGCCTCAGTCACCATTTACTTTCACTGCATGGAACAAAAACTCAATGAAAGCGAATAGGGACTGAGGCAGTCAGTCTATTTAGCATCTCTTCTTGCGCTCCTCAGAAGAAAGAAACCATTTAGGTCTGGAACAAAATGATTCCAAATAAAGCTCCATTCACTCCCAGAACAATAAATACAAAATAACTACAACTAAATTAGCATCCACAGCAACGGCCAATAACAGTCTGTTTATAACGACTGCCGTTTTGTTGTCTGCCAGAAGATTCTGTTTGGCCTCCATCTACACAGCAAATCTATTTATTGTTATTCAGCTGGAGAAAAAAGCATGTTGTGATTTCAGTGATATATTGTTATAAATGTGAATTATAGTTGTTCTAATAGACTTCTAATGATTATGCCAGCGGTACAGCGTGAGTTCTGAGCTAAGCCGTGTGTGTTCAGTCACGCTGGCTGCGTTCTCACATGTGCAGGTGAAAATCAACATCCGCTTAGAAATTGTTACTTTCTCTGCTCTCATCACACTCTCATCAGAGAACAGGACAGCTGTGCCGGTTATCAAAACATCTATGCTTCTGAAACTTACACCTCTCTCAGTTTATCTGCAGAGCTTCACATTTTCACCTTTAAATTAACTACTGAAACCACTGCCTGCACACTAATTCTCAGATCAAAGTATGGCTGTGACATTATGTGTAAAACCTACAGCTGGAATGCAACACACAACTATTTCAACTATTTCACCTAAAAATGAAGATTTACTCAGGACAACCATTTGCTCACTTCAGCTAGTAACGCAATTCATCTACATCTTAAATGGCCTGATTTATTATCAGCACTTTTCCACTTTTGTGTAAGCTATTCCTTTCAAATCTGAACAGATTAAAACAATTATTTAGGGCTGCACCATTAATCGTATTTTTATCACGATAACAATATTTATGACCCACGATCAGTTAATAAATATCAATCGCGATTTTACAGTATAGAGGCCCAACTGTTTTTATGGGCGGAGTTTACGGATTGGATTGTTACTGCGTCTAGATTGCAACCTCAATGTAGGATCACGCACCTGATGGCATTTTCGTGCGATGATTATGGTGCAGACCTACAAACATATGATGGCGGAGCGACATGAGGAAGGTGCAGAAGCGCGATCGTTACAAGTTGACGTAAAAGAGGCAGTTTAATTTAACAGCTAAGAAAAAAATCTCCATTCTAAACATGTCTGGTTTGGTTATTTGTGGCTGTAAAGTGCAATAAGAATACAAAAGTAAATAAAAGTTCATTACCAAAGGAATAATCGCCATAATTAATCGTGACCAAAAAATTTGAGCAAAATAACCGTGATCATTTTTTCTGTTATTGTGCAGCCCTACAATTATTCATACACTTTCCAACTTTGTAAATGGTTACAGAGGGGAAAAAAGGATTTCATACACTAAACAACCTAGGCTCACACAAACACGAGCAGAAATGTTCTTCAAAACAGGCAATTCATAAATTAATAGGAAGAACTTGAGGGCAAGTAAATGATAACACACACATATATATATATATATTTATTTATTTATTTTGTGTGTGTGTGTGTGTGTAGCTTATCCCTTTAAGGCAAGACACAATAAAAAAAAAAAAAATGATTTAGTTTTTTCAGCCAGGGGGCAATTTTTGGCTAATTTTTTTGCCATAACTTTTTCTCTTTTTTCTATTAAAAGAAATATTTTCTCCTGCACTACGCCAGCAGCACTAACACACTCCAAACTTTACAGCTTTATTTATATTATGAAGGTTTCTCAGCATTTACTTTTTTCCTGGAGATATCTAATATTAAATTAAACAATGTCTTTTTTTCTTTTCATCAAATACAAAAACATTGAATAAAAAAAACATTTGTTTTCATTTAAAATACTACGTCCTGTCTGGCCTTGCCTTAGCACAGAGTACGCAAAACAGGAGATCGACCCTCCTACACGTCTGCTGTCATTTGATTGACAGTTTCTGTCTTCGGCAAGTAAAAGGGCCATATTTTATACTTATCTTTACAAAGACATACTTTAATATTGTTTGAACAACTTGTGTTTACCCAATTATCCATTCATGAATTTCAGCAGGCTTTTGTATGTTAACTTTATTATCCCTCCCTCTAGTAGGTTCACTTCCTTTTTCCTCGCCCATCAAAAAAAACGTTCGTTTAAAATAGGTCTTACCGTTCTGCAGCCCCATCCACAGTTGTTTATGGTCTTTTTTCTGCATGTCGTTAATGACTTGGCCTTTGTGTTTGAGCGCATCTGCCTCTTTAATGCATGACATGAAATGCGCTTCTATCACAGAGTTCGATGGGCAGTGAAGCAAGTCATGTTCTGGGAAGTTCTACAAAATAAAGGCAATTACAACGGTGGAATATTAACAACTTCGTAAAACAGAAACGAATGGGTCTACACACCTTAAAGTGCACTGTGACGTTCCAGGGCAGAGTGGAGTTTGAAGCGTGGAGGTCAAACAAAACACCAATGGGATAGTGCCTTAAAACAATGAAAACAACACCTTTACAGTCCATGAAGTAAATTCGCCAAATCAATCACTGGCTAACTCAAAACACGGCAAACATCAAGCAAGCGGAGAGCTCATCCATAAGCCTTGTTTTGTCCTCCCACCTAGTGGTACAAGACAACACTACATGTATACCTCACACCATTACTAGAGCTGCAGAGTACACAGATCTATGAAACGAATTAAATCAGATCTTAGTGCGAGTGTTGGGTGCGAGTCACCACATACCATACTCAAATGCCATTGAGAAAGCAACGTGATGATCTAGTAGCATCTGTTTACAAGAGTGTGTGTCTTAAGCAAGTACAAGGCCTTTTAGTTTCTTTTGGCTGATCTTTGTAAGGTAAACAAGAATAAATGTAATAAGACAAACACTTTTCGTTCTAGTAGGTTTTAGTAGGGTAACCTTTCCATACATGCTTTTTTTTTTTCTCAATCAAATCAAATACAGGCTTTTGAGGAGCATCTATCGCAAGTCTTTCAATCAAGGAGAAATGATGCGTTTTGTATCAGTGGATCTGTTGCTCAATTAGTCAAGTAGCTGCGTGAGAGACTTTGGATAAAAGCATCTGCAAAATTGATGAATGTGAAAACGAAAGTCACGTTAGTTCAGATCGAACAAGGTTTGACTCCACATACCACTTGAGAGGCGTTCCCTCGTATTCAAACCACATCTCCTCCACGTCTTCTGCCTTCATGACTTTGAGAAGATGTTTCTTGACTTTATCAGTGACTAGCGTCAGGTAACTGACCCGTGGGAGGAGCAGCTGACAGACGGAGAGAAAAACTGCAAGTCAGGTGACATTCGACAGCAAAAAGAAAGTCTGTCATCTTAACTTACATAGTAGGGCTCTGCCTCTCTCTCTGTGGTTTCCTCTGGAGACAGCGTGAAGCAGGCCGGTATCCTCCCGAACCAAACATCTCGGAGCACATCCTTGTCATCTGCCATTATCGTCTTTCTCCAGGTGACACATATAATGTCTTCAGTTACTGAGCTTCAATCTTTCATAACACCAAGACATCAAGCGGGAACTTTAGTGATCCTAAGTGCTTCAATATGATAAAAACACACCTATCCAAACAACTAAAAGTAAGTCACGTGTAAGCATGAAAATCACTATCCAAGTGTTTAAATATGCTCAAATCTTCTCAGAATGAGAGCAACATCTTAAACTAGCGTGAAAATGTTTGCATAAACACAAACATGTTTTCATTTCTCATTGAGTGTTCAAAAGAATCCAGAACACATCTAAATAAGTCCGGAAATAATCAATAATGGAGGAAATCAAAATGTAAAATGTGCAAACACTGGGCTAGCGTTAGCTTTAACATTGTTTATGGGGTCTAGACCATGATTAAATCGGCACTCTGTAAAAGCACCAGCTATTAGTGATATTTAGTCGCGTTTCCGAGGCTGTAACTATGATAATGTTGGCAAATACAGCTAGCACTGACAGATCAACATTACACACGGGAGGAGCTGTTAACGACCCCAGAACTGCCTCGACATTAAACACTAACGCTACTGTACCCGAACATCAATCACAGACACAACACTAATAATCAATTACATTCATTAGATGTTTACAGGAAGCATTGGAGCTGAGCTCATCTTTAACACCCGAGCGATGTCATGCATCCCTAAGATGGCACGTACCTTCAAATTAAAAGTCTCTACATGTTCAACGCATTCATTGTTTTTTACAATAAAAGTCTCAGTTGGTCTACTCATTGCGTTCTGTTTATTATATATATATATATATATATATATATATATATCAGTTCTGAGTTTATATCTCACTTTTTTTTCCAGCCAAGAAATAAAAAAAATAAAAAAAGGTAATCATGAGTTCTAATTCTAATCATGAGTTCATATATATATATATATATATATATATAATTTAATGATTTGGACGGGGCTAACGTTAGTTACCGTCTTACAAAAGGGCATGTGCTTTTGATCGCGACAATCTTTCAATAATTTAAAGCTACAAAATTGGGATGTAATATACCGTGATTTATACAAATATACATATGCCAGAATTAGAGTTTAATTTAACTCATAGGTTAGGAGAAGTTTTGAGGGTTTTCAGTTTATAAGTCATATATAGATGGCGCTAAACGAAAGGGGCATGTTGCGCATGCGCAGTAGCTCCTATCGACACTGCGCCTGCGCTTGTTTGCGCATGGAGGCAGTGGAGTGAGTTGTATGAATTGTTCGTGATATTTTAAGCAAACGTGTTAGCCGTTTGGATTTTGCTTTTTTATAACAAGGACAATATATGTTGTTTAGTATTTGTGATTCATAATATAATATAATACCGGCTGGAGGTGATCTTTTGTTGTTTATGTGAGTCTACGGTTCGTTTAAAGTCCTGGTTTAAGCAGCTACTGTATGATTTTTCTCTGGTAGTTGACTGATAAAGGTGTTAAAGGAGCTGAAGTGTCGAGAAGAGTAAGAAAGCGATGGAGGCTCCTCCGGTCACTGTGATGCCCGTCACGGGTGGAGCCATAAACATGATGGAGTACCTTCTTCAAGGTAAACACCATCAGTTCAGAAATATAATCTGTGCATGCCTCGGTCATCTAGGTTATGCAAATCTAGACAATATTTTAAAATTGGTTATATAGCATGTGTTGAGTAATTGCTTCCTTATGGGAAAACACTCATTTTATTTCTCATTTGGTTAAAATACAAAAAAACTATTCTGTGTTTTGTGCTTTAACTCATGCACATATTACTGGTAGTTATTTTATTGATTTCAATTGATTTTTTTTATAAACTTCTAATTCTGAGAAGAAAAGTCATTCATTTGTGTAATATAAAGCTCTACACCTGCAATTGCAAATAGAACTCATGATTACTTTTGTTTTTATTTCTTGGCTGGAAAAAAAAGTGAGATATAAACTCAGAACCGATGCGAAAAATTGTGATTATTTCTTGCTAATCTAAATTGACCTCTTACAACACATTTTTCTAATAATAAACGTATAAACTGCGATTCTAACTTAATTCTTAATTTCATTTTAAGTCATATCTTCTGACTTTGTTGGCACAGGCAGTGTACTGGATCAGTCTCTGGAGAGTCTCCTACATCGTCTCCGAGGTCTGTGTGATAACATGGAGTCGGAGAGCTTTGCTGATCATGAGCTGGTGTATCTCCTGAAGGGTCAACAGGGCAACCCGTTCATGCTGCGTGCGCGCCGCTCGCTGCTTCACCCCGCGGCCCCTTGGCATCTGCGCTATCTAGGTCAGCCGGAGGTGGGCGACAAAAGCCGGCATGCCCTGGTGCGAAACTGCGTGGATGTGGCTGCCTCGCACAGCTTACCAGAGTTTCTCAACGAGATGGGTTTCCGCATGGACCATGAGTTTGTAGCCAAGGGTCAAGTGTTCAGGAAGGGTGCGATGAAGGTGGTAGTGAGCAAACTGTTACGTGTCCTGGCGACAGGAAACACAGAGAACACGGAGCCGCTGTCTCTGTCGTATCTCGTCGAGCTGAGCGTGCTGGCTCCTGCGGGACAGGACACGGTGTCTGAGGACATGAGAAGCTTCGCAGAACAGCTCAAACCTCTGGTGCACCTGGAGAAAATTGACCCTAAAAGACTTATGTAGTGTGACTTCATTGGAAACTTTTGCTTGTATTATTATGATGATGGGTATTTTTGCTAATCGATCGATAAACATTTAAGAGATGTATTTTTTAGTAACCAAATGAATCTGATATAGCTGAATGATACAAATAAAATAAATACAAATAAACTCTTGAGTAATTTTTTTTTACCACTTTATGAATTCATTTATTTTATTTAAAAAAACAATATTTTATTATTCCAGTTTTTAGTGTCATGTTATCCTTCAGAAATCATTCTGATAATGCTGATTTAGGGCTCAAGAAAGTTTTTGCTCCTTAATATATATAGATGTTGTACATGGTGGTATACGACCATAAAAAAATACTAATAATAATGAGATTTAATAATGCTTTGTATTGTGCTTTTGTTTATAGTATACTTAACTTCGAGAACAAGATGTCTAAAAGTATTCTGACAGAATGCAATGGCTGTCCTAACAAATAATAAAGGCTGTGCTGATTTTCTCAACCACCTATCAGCAGTCTTTGAGAAAGTATTTTGCTCTTGACAAAGAAAAGGCCATTTTTTCACACTAAGATACGTGGCTAAACGTTTGTTTATTTTAAGGCTCAGGGAACAGCCCCATTTACCTCCACCTCACCGGAGAGCTTTTGATACATGCATTCAACAACAAAGTAATAATCAAGTAAACTGAAATAGTTTTTCCACTGTCCTCTTGTCGGGAAACTGAAATGTGCTCACTAGTTTACACAGAGCCTGAAAGTTCGGATCCAAACGGAGGAGGGCAGCAGAGCGTCACTTTACTGCACTCATCGCTGCAAAATAAGAGACCTTAATTCATTTTAAATACTGTAATAACAGGGACTTTTCCAGACTTATAAATGAATTCTGAAGTGTTGGATAATTTTCTTTTATTATATGAACGTAATTAGTTTTTTTTTAGCTATGGCAAGACGTTTGAAAACGAGGCTATCAATCTCTTGACTATACTTGTATGTTCACTGATGGAAATTTAGCAGTAAGAAACTTATTTTTCTTGCAGTACTTAAGGAATTTATATAAGCTGTGCATTTATTTGGTATATTATTGTGAGTTATTGTGATTTAGCAGGGCCTTTTATTATTTTTTATTTATTTGTTGTTTTTACATCTACATGTGTAGTTTATGCACATTTTCCTATTTTTGTGTATACTTTTATTTTGTGTTTATTGTTCAAGCCTTCATTAAAATAGTAATAAATAAATAAATATTGTTAATAACAATACCAGACATGCAAATAACCAAAAATTAATAAATATAAAACAATAAATATTGCAAAACAAATCTTGCAATTTTGTTAAATGTTGCAACAACAAGTTGTTGTGAAGTCACTCCCTCGTTATTTTAGCTGTGTGCTTAGGGTCATTGTCTTGTTGAAAGGCAAACCTTCGGCCCAGTCTGATGTCCTGAGCGCTCTGGAGAAGGTTTTGGTCCAGGATATCGCTGCACTTGGCCGCATTCATCTTTCCCTCGATTGTAACCAGTCGTCCTGTCCCTGCAGCTGACTTTCCATACCCAGTGCATATAAATATGAAACATTTATTCAATTTAAAAATATATATTTGCTCTCCAATCACACTGAAGGAGATGAATACCGAACTTCAACGTATATACGGTTTTAATGCACACAGGAGTATAGTCAAAACAATCAGCACTGGGGGATTCCAGTGGGGGCTGCAGTCATATTTCAGGGTGGCCTTGGCACTCTTTATCATAACCCTGCTAAAATATGTCAGTATATGTGCTCAATGGCGCCCACTCCTGTGAACCCGCTAGCTTGTCTCTGCTTAGAAGTGGTACTGGCAATCAATCACGTCTGATTTTTGCCAGTCGAACTAGCATCTTTTCTACAGTAGCTTTTCAACTCAACCACCTTTAGAAAGTCTATCTTCCACTTTAACCAGCACTTCAGCTGCAGTAGCTTCGACAGTCTTAAAGGGGGTCATATGATGCAATTTCAAGTTTTCCTTTCTCTTTAGAGTGTTACAAACTGTTTGCGCATAGAGCCCCTAAAAAGAGATTAAATACTGAAATCCAAAGACCAAGTACAGCTACATTACTCCTGTGCATGCGTGATACTAGCATAACTACATCATAAGTAAACAGAGCTTGACACACTCATGCACCGGCCTGTTCTAGCTCTCTGGTCCCATCGGAGGATGTTCCATCTCCTTTAATATTTGGAAAACATAAAAAAGTACATAAAATGTTTTTCAGTGAGGCTAAGTATTCCAATGCTGAGATTTAGCATGTCAGGATGGTTTGTGTTGCATGCATTCTGTTCTCGTCTGGGGGATGCAGTTCTCAGGACAAAGCCACTCCGAGTCTGGTCCAATACAAAAATTCTTCCAAAGCACATACCCACACAAGCACATCAGACCTTTCAGTTACAAACCTCCAGATTTGTTCAAGTATGTACTAGAAAAAACAGAAAAAAAGATTATTCTCTGCAAGACACAACTAATGGTATTAAAGCGATTATTGATCTTATTGCTACATGTGGACAGCAAAATGTACCTCTTAGAGGTCATACAGAAGTGCGCTGTAACTGCACCCCCCTGGTTCAGAATGAGATTATTAATTTGTGTGGGAAACAGATTCAGAATTAGATACTTGAAAAATGTATGAAAATATTTTTTGGCTATAGTACATTCCACATGGATCTCATTGGTTAGAAATCCATAGAAATGGACATAGTTTTATGTTTGCTACTTTGTACATAATTTAATAATAATGTATATAATGTGCACTATAAAAATGTAAACAAAAACTCCAAATACACATCATGTTCTCTCTAATATATACAGTGTTCTCCACTCATATTAACAATCTTGCAATGAGCAAAGGTACTGTAGCTATAAAAATAAATTGTTTGTTTTTACTTTTGATTTTAAAACTGAAGCAATGGAAGTATTAGTATTCTTGAAAGTTAAAGGAAGGTGTGTTGGAGCTGAACTTTGTGGGACAGTTGATCACCAGGAGCAAGATTGGGCATCCCTGCCTTAACCCAAATGAAATGCTATTGTAAGACCTTAAACAAGCAGGTCCTTCAAAAGCTAATGAGTGCCACCTGTACCCGAACCTACAATAATGTGAATTTTACCATAGCACCATTATGTCATCGTGAGGCATGTTTCAATGTTTTAGCTGTCAAGGTTTGGCCACAAATTTCAACAGTCAAGGATTTGCAACATTTCTTAGGTTTTTCCAATGTCTGCCATCCATTCATTGCCAAATTCAGCCAAATGAGTTTACCTCTTACCTCACTCCCCTGTAACCGGTCAAAGTCTTTGTCTCTAAAGTCTTATCTTCATTTCAGACATCTGCACATCTTCTACCCTGGCACATCCCATTCCTAAACTTCCTTTCACGTTTACATTCAGTAATTTTGCAGACACTTTTATCCGAAGCGACTTACAACTGGGGAATATATAAAACGATTCATCTCATCTAAGGCTTCTGGAGGGGATATAGATTTGTAATAGTGAGTGCAAGTAGACTGGTGCTGAGCCTGTGGCTGTTCTATAAGCAAGCATCAATGTCTTGAATTTGATGCAAGCTGCAACCGAGAGCCAGGGCAAGGAGATAAAGAGAGGTGTAACATGGGTTCATTGAAGACCAGTCGTGCTGCTGCATTCTGAACCATTTGTAGAGGTTTGATTATGCTTGCAGGAAGTCAAGCCAGAAGACCAATGAAGTAGTCCAGCCTAGAAATAACAAGGATTATCTGGTTGAAAAGAGAGGAAGAGTTGTGTGCCATTAGTGTAGCAGTGGTAGGAGAAGCCATGTGCCTGTATGATGGGACCCAGTGATGAAGTGTATGTGAAGAAGAGGAGGGGTCCAAGAACTGATCCCTTAGGACCGGTTGATGTGTTTTGGACACCTCTTCTCCCCAGGCCACCCTGAAAGACCTACCAGTGAGATAGGATTCCAACCAATGCAGAGGAATAACCTTATATATAGGATATGATGATTGAAAGTGTCAAAAGCAGCAGATAGATCCATCAAAATGAGAACTGGTGATTTGGAATTAGCTTTTGCAGTCTGCAAGGCTTCAGGAACTGAGAATAGAGCAGTCTCTGTTGAGTGGCCACTCCTGAAACCTGAATGGTTTCTGGAAAGCATCCAGTTTGTTGTTCTGTGTCAGAAACAATAATAGCTGGTTGAAAACAACACATTTCTGTGTTTTTGCTATGAATGATAGAAGAGAGATGGGTCTGTAGTTTTCTATAAGAGAAGTGTTTAGTGTAGGTTTTTTAAGCAGTGGGGTGACCCGAGCCTGCTTGAATGCAGTGGGTAAAGTACCTGTGAGGAGAGATAAGTTGATGACAAATATCTCAGATTTACTTGCACCACTAAAACCAAATGAGTTCACACCCATTGTTCAACCATCATACCCATGCTCTTAGGCGGGAATGCCATAAAGCATAACATAAATGGAAATCAGATAGGTTACAGGTTAAAGAGATTTTTAAAATCTGGGTGTTGGCCTATCAATGCACTGTTAAAAATAAAATAAAATTTAAAAAAAGCTAAAATAAAAAAAACCTCACATGATCAAGAAATGTTGTTTAATATCTTTGATAAAGTGGTTAATTACAAGGAACAATAATTTCCTTATGCTAACCCTTAGTTGTGCACAAAGTGTTTAAATGTTTTTAGGGGTGAGATTGAGGTTTTATATACAGTATGCATCTATTCTGCATATCTACTATGCCCCCAAATCAGTGGATGGCAATGCTCAGCTAACTAATTTTTATCCAATTGATCTTGATAATTTCATAGAGTTAAACCTTTCCAATGGATTTTATGCAGGTGTGACTGGTCTATCTGTTGGTACTGTCACTAATAGCTAACTGAGCTCTGGCGTTATCCCATCTTTCCATAAGCATTCAGTTGTTCGACCATTTCTGAAACAGTAAAATCTTGATCCGTCTAATTTTAGTAATATTCGACCTATTTCCACATTGTTCCACAAAGTGTTGGAGAAGATTGTCTCTCTCCAACTGACTGCATCAGAACATAACATAATGACCATTTTCAATCAGGGTTTAGAGCTTGTCATAGCACTGAAACAGCTCTTCTTAAAGTGTCAAATTGCCTATTGTTCACTTTGGGTTTTGTTCTAATTTTTTGTTCTAATTCTGCTTGACTTAAACGCGTTTGATATAAACCAACCGTTTACAGCAGGAGGTTGGGATTAGTGGCATTGTTTTACGATGGTTTTCCTCTTATCTGTCTTATAGGTAAGTATCTTTTACAGAGGGTATTTATTCTTCTCCTTTAGTTCCTCTATCTTTTGGTATCCCACAAGGGTCCATATTAAGTCCAATTCTGTTTTCTCTATATGTTACCTTTTGAGGGTATTTTTAGGAAACATGAAATTGTACACCACTGTTACACTGACGATACTAAATTGTATGTCCCATTACACCCAGTTGATAAGTCCTGTTCTACAATATCTTCCATGCTTTTATATAATCTAGATTATGTTATTGTAGTGTTGTGTATATTTCTCAGTCATTGGTAAATCGATTGCAGCTTGTTAGAAATGACAGATTATTAATGGTAAGAGAAGGAGGAACAGAATAATTCCAGTTGTAGCATCCCTGCAATGGTTACCTGTTAGATAAATTTTAAGGCCCTAGTAATATTTTAAACGGTCTCATGCCTTCGTATTTGTCAGAGTTTATTAAATTACATAGACCTGTTAAGAACTTGAGTTTTGCTTATAAACTATTGGTACTGATTGTGAAAAGATGAATGGACATTTTTGGTAGCCAGACCTTGGCTGTGGAATAATCTACTAGCCATTCGCTTTGCCCCCTCTGTGTTCACTTTTAAAATGGTTTTGATGAAGTATTTTTATATGATGGCATTTGTGTCTGATTTAGGAGATACGTAATATATATGCTTTTTCAAGATGTGTTTGTTTTTGTCTTTGTTTGGTTTTCTTGAATGCATTGTACAGCACTTTAGGCTGTTCTTAAGGCAGTAGAAATGTGCTATATCCAAAACTAAACGAAAACTTAAGTGAAGTTTAGACCAAAAATCAGAACATCATCCTCCGCTTACGTGAGTACCAATCAATACAATGCCCTAGTCAAACTCTATGATGTGCATGATAATATCATCAGTGTGACATCACAGTTATTTGCACACATTTCTTGGTTTCTGTGGGTGTATTGTGTAATGTGTATGTGGCCGTGTTGGGTGGAGACAATAAAATACTTGCATGTGGATGTTTTAAGGATTTGGATTGTGGTGAATTATGTCACTCGTGGAATGTTACCCTTCAATCCTTTAATTCAACCAGAACAAGTCTGTCCTCTGTTCTTTAGTAAACACTGTATTTAGAATGAACACTGTCATGCAAAACCAAAGAAAAAAACTGGTTCACATTTTATCTGTTTTTACTCAATGAACTGATAGTTGAAACACACTGAGTACCTAAAACACCAACACTCTCAGAATTAAAAGATTTAAAGGCTGTCATGGGGTACCCTTTCAAAAGGTACATCTTTGTACCCCTTTATCCGTACAGCTTGTATATGAAAGTGCATATTAGTACCTAAATTGTAACACCTTTAAACGAGTATTATAAAACAGTGTAGAGTGAAATAGCACAACATGACTCAAGGCAAATTTATTTATTTGAAGCGACATTTATTACAAGTTCGCCTGAAATAGTATGTCTTGATATGGGACACTGTAGTGACGTGGTAATAACCACTAGAACAAATTAAAGCCCTCTAATACCAAATTATAACAAATTAAATATTGTTGTGAAATGGCTGTGGAAATTTTAGTTTGTCATTTGGTCTTGGGTTGTAATTAGTCATGAGTGGAATCTCAGTCTGCAACCCTGATCCTATTCAAAGATCTGATTGTATCAGAGAATGACTGGTAAAGTATTGATTATGAATGAAAAATATGTGTCTGTTGTCTGCTCACAAAAGTGAGGATATAGAAATAAGAATCAGGGTGGGGTGAAATCTGAAAGCCCTCTTATGTGCTGATCTGCCAGTTCTGAGAGCTGTGTAACGTTTGAATGCGTTCTTCATCTATTTGTCCTAATTCAGTTGAATCCAAAATGACTTACATTTTATTTATTTAGGAATAAAAAGTTATTTTGTATGAAAAATATAAAAACTATTTTAATTACAAAACATTTTAATTTGCCTTGCATATTATTTAATCAGATAATAGTTTAAGCTGTTAATGGGACAAGTTGTCACTTTTCACTTTTAGTTCAGGGTAAACCAAAAAAAAAAAGTATACACTGTTTTAGTGAGTCAAGATCGTGGGAAAATATCCTCAGAATTGCATTCAGACTCATTCATAGAAAATCTGAATATAGAACAGAATATAAAAGAATCGGCTGCTGACCAGAAACAAAATCAGATAACACTAATAACAGCCTATAAAACAGAATATGTTGGGGGTTCAATAAATATGCATCAGCGTGTGAGTTTTAGTTCTCCGTGCAATCTGAAGACCTGTCATCTGTTGCTGCTCCAGTTTTGCTTGTAATAACCGGGATCGAGGAGGAGGAGGAGGAGGAGGATACTGCTGCTGCGGTCAGAGTGAGTTAAAACCGGGATGAAATTGAATATGAGTCGCTGTCTGAACACATGCAACCATTATTCCTGCAAGCCACACTCACTTCTACATGACGCGCTCTCGTCCTCCTCTATGAGGTGGGCTCGGTGAGGCGTTTCTGACAATACAGTATCACCTGACTACATCTACCTGCCATCGGCTTATTAAGAACAGATGATGATGATAGAGGAGGATGAAGCGGAGGCTCATCAGGTGGATATGGAGTCGGATTTGGGCAGCAGACCTCGCTCATGCGGCTGGACGAACGACTTCTCGTGTGAGCTGAACGCCGATCTGTCGCTTAATCTCTCCATATTTAAAGTAGATTCGGGTCATGTTCAGTCACCAGCGTGCAGGAGGAGGATGATGATGCTGGATGCCGGAGGATTTCACGACTTAACGGGAGCTGCGTTGCGCAAAACCAAGGCATCCTCCCGGCGGAACGCGTGGGGAAACCAGTCCTACGCGGAGCTCATCACCCGAGCCATCGAGAGCACACCCGAGAAGAGACTTACCCTGTCTCAGATCTACGACTGGATGGTCCGATATGTGCCCTATTTTAAAGATAAAGGAGACAGCAACAGCTCTGCCGGATGGAAGGTAACACATGACACATGCGTGCACACAATGACAATTCTCGTCAAGTTACACTTAGTCAAGGTGCTTGACTTGGTGATTTGCTCAAAAAAATAGTTTACACTCCACAGCAATTCGTCAAAACGTTATATCAAATGCAGTATATACATTTAGTACTCAATATGTACTCTATAGATATGATTTTATATAATAACACAGTAAACAGGGTGCATAATGGGTAAAAAGGGCAAATGAAAGTGTTTTTATGTGCACTCATCTGTATTTGGAACCCCCTTCCTGAACCTTTTATTAATTTGATTTGTTTTGGAAAGACCGAGTCTCGTTCAAGCTCAGTTTATTTCATACAGAGAGAAAAAAGGGCAAAGATAGGAAAAATGTGGGTGTGGGAAAGAAAGGATGTATGCAAAATGTATATAATACAATATGTATTTTATGATACGCATAAAATTGCTAGAGCATTTCTAAGTGGATGATGATAGAGTACAAAACAATTTAGGAGGGAAACCTCTGCATAATGTAATCATGCATTATCAGTTTCCCACTGCTCCAGTACTCTGCAATCAGACTGATTCATTCCAAACACTTCATTCACCTTCGTCATTTTCTTTCATTTCAGATTTGAACTTTACACTTTATTAATTTCCAGTTACAAGCATCAGATTTCAAGAACAACAATAACAATCCAGTATTATTTACTTCACTAGAGTTCTGAAACATCTCAGTTTCAAATGGTCGTTTATTTTCTATTTAGAGAGAGTCTTTATTCAGGGGTGTCTCAAAGTCTCAAAACTCATGCTATGAATTTAGCTCTTATTAGGCTTAATAAGATTATTGTGCACGTTATTCACAAGGTAGGACAAGATTTTCAATGAGAAAGGATTTTCTCTAAAGAATTGTAGAGCTGTTTCTTGGGTTACATTTTGTGCAGTTCAAATTGTCTTTTGGCACTACTTCAAATGGAAGCGTTTTTCAACTAGATCCAAATGATCAGCTAGTACTTAGTATTTTATCCAATAATGATCTTAACAGAAAATACTTGAGCTGTTGCTGTGGTTACCTCCTCAGACAAATGCATCTCAAATTTGTTAAAGTAAAAAAAATCAATATAACCTTTATGAAGGTAAGTTTAAACATCTATCCATCTAGGTTCCAAAGTACCACTCCTATTGAATCCTATTGACAATCATATAAAAATAAAAAAATAGACTTGCCTTCCAACTATTTGTTTTAGCTTAATTGTGAGAAGGAACAATATAGACCTTTATGTTGTTACACATGAAACAGGCCATTAGACATCAGCCAAAAATGTTACATATGCTTATGACAAAAGTACTATTTGTCGGTAACACATCTTAGATTAATTGCGCTGAACTGTGTAGACAAAGACGCATTGGGGGGGATGATAACATACTATGGTTTGCCACTTGGACTATGCTAGAAAAAGATAGAATGAGTTAGCAGCATCACAATGAACCCACAGTCTGCTTAGCCCTCAAAGTTCAGGGCAAATGTAAGCCCATGTCATTAAAATGAGCTCTTCAGAGGTGTGTTGAAAGGGAATTAGCTGCATTATCTTAGTATCAGCCACTGCCTCAAAAAACCTGTTGAAACGCGTCTTGACCCACATGATGAAGGTGATCTTTATGCCTTTCTTAGCTCTAACCTGACCTTGAAAAATGCATATCCTACTGCCTGATACAATGCCAATCAAATGGAAATTTTAAAGAGGAGAGATGAGCATCAAGGAATGATATTTAATTGTATTCCAGGATTCAACATTTCTTTAAACTTCATCAAATCACTTTTTTAATCATGCAAGGACCATTTGGGGACCATATATCTGAAATGAAATGCATGGACAATCCTTGTGTAGCTGTCAGTGTATCAGGGGTCATTAAACTTAAACCTGGAGGGCCGGTGTCCTGCAGAGTTTTGCTCCAACTTGCCTCAACACGTCTGCCTGGAGGTTTCAAGTCAGACCTTGATTAGCTGCTTCAG